>JAHZMW010001457.1:0-10235 GCA_027743745.1 Alloscopus bannaensis | reverse complement strand
TTTGACCAATGACTTCATATTCGTCCATGTCCGGACTGGAGGCATTGCTTGACTTTTTGCCTTCCGACTTTCCTCGCACCTCCTCACTCATGGCCTGCATAAAGAGCATCAAAATTATTTTCGGTTTAGTTTCCCCATTTATGTTCCACAAATTGCTTGTTAAAAACTTGTTATATTGCCACACACAAAGGCGCACTAAAATTACTTTGCAGATCAGACATAGACAATCAGTTAGCTTTCCCTTTCACACCCGCGGCTTTCCACGTAATCCAAATACCAAATGCAGTCAACTGCAAATTTCTCCCGTTGTGTAAGGAGTGTCCTCGTGTGTTAGTACGACCAAAAACCACCCGTTAAGTGTTCATGTTGAGAAACTACTTTCTTTTACGTACGCTGGCAATTTCCGCCGACACATTCCTCCTTCCACCTGCGGACAAGCTCTTTTTCGAGTTCTCTGCTTGTGCTCTGTCATCCAAAGACAGTGACGGGGCTTCCGTGAGCTCATCCTGCCCCAGTGGAGGTCCAGCGGAAGAAATGACGGAAAGTGTAACTTTCCCCGACAGAATGACCGGGCCGGATGGCTCATAGTCATCATCATACTCGTAGTCCTCTCCTCCCTCCACCTCGACTTGTGATTCCCTCACAACAATCTCTTGACCCCTGACCGGCATCGGGCCTTCCAGGTATATGCTAGGGATTCGCTCGGGTGGGGTAGGTGGGCGATGTGGGACCGGAGGTGTGGGCTGTCTGAAGGTCGGAGTGGGGGTCCGATTGCTGTCCCACCTCTCCCCAGAAATGAGGGACGCCGTCTCCTCAATTCCAATGACAGACACGCGTTCCGAGGGCGGTGGGCTTCCGGCTGCCTTTGCAGCAGCAATCGCTGCGGCGGCACTCTGCTCAACAATAGGTTCGCATTGCTCTTCGTGAGACTCTAATGTTTTAACTGTTGACGGGAGAGGTGACAGTGGTGGTGGTGTTCTCGAGGTTACTTTTGTCGACGCATTGTTACAAATGGTAGTAAATGAATCAGTGGGAGGAGCAGTGTCAGTATCTGCAGCGCTGCCAGCGACAGTTGTTTGCATGCCAGAGATGAGCAACTCATCGTGGTCACGATGGGATGACGATGTGGTGGTGGGAGCAAAGACAGTTGGTTCAGGAGTGGGAGTAGGCTTGACACGCACACAACAATCAAGTGATCAAACGAGGAGCTAGTGAGCTTAATTTTAACATGACCAAACCTTGCACACATTGCTTTCTCTACTTTCTCTTTAGTCAGGTTGAACATGCAAATTATACCACACATTTTGTGTGCTCTAAAGACTCGTGTTATTTACACTAATTCAAGTCGTACGTTTTGTTATCAAGGATCACATGAATTGCTACGTAAGGAAACTGCGAAAAAATTAATACTTTCATTACAGTATTACATGCTGGTTTCAACAACTTCAATTAGTATGTGCCGACAAAATTCGGGAGAAAGAACTATTTGAAGGAAAATTGTTGGTATAATGTGTTTTGTGGTCTATACATAGTTATTCAGGTACATGTGTGTGCATAATTATTCTTGTGTATGTACATTATAAGATGTATAATTTGTTGTAGCTCCACTTATATGAAAATTATATGAAAACTTACCGATTTTGGTTTGGCCTTTGAAAGCGTTCTCGGTGGTGTCGGTGGCCTGACAATGTCAACTTCTTCCTCCACATCATCCTCCTCATCTCCGAGCTCTTCTGGGGGCAATTTGAACTTGACTTCCTTTTCGGAAGATCGTTGAGGCGTTTTCTCTCTTGGTTTCACGGGCTGAGCTGCAAGAGCAGGCTCTTCCTTTTTTGATCCACTTTCTGCGCTGGCGATTAGCTTTTCCAAGTCCTCCTAAAAGTTTGAAGAATAACAAAAAAAAATTATGTAAAAGCGGAACGTTGGAGGATGCCTCGTTAGTAGCTCATTGAAATGCGAAATATATGCTTTGTAATTGTGTCCTATTTTCAGTACTAAAATTTAAGCAGCCATTATTCCTTTAGTGACTTAAACGAAAGTCTAATTGTGGGTTACATAATTTCTAAGCAAACTTCGGATTTGCACTTTCTACGCTATGAAGATGCGCTGACGAGATAGCGTTGAATTGCTGACCTCAACTCGTTGCGAAGTCGTGCTCGCCTGAGGTTCCGAAAGTGGTGCCTCTTTCCTGTCTGGTGAAGTTGTTGGTGCAGAAAGTGCTGCTTTAGTGGCATCAAACGCCTCAACTATCCCTTTCACAGCTGTAACAACTAGAGCCAAATTATAGCCGTACACGTTGATTAGTGTCTTTTTCCTTCTAAAAAGTCCGTTCTTTTCTTAATCTTGATAAAGCCAACAACACACAAACTCCGCAAAACATAATATTTAATTAGTACAAAAACATAGGAAAATCAGTTTTGAAAGTAAAGATTTAACGTGACTCTTGGACAATGTCATGCAGTTAGAAATTAAATTAAAAATCACAAAATGATACATAATTATCTCATTTTTTAAGAAGTATGAATGTCGGTGAATCTTTTAGCACGCAATTCCACAGCATGCCATCATTCGACACAGAAGAAAGGTCAGAAATTAGGGACGAGTGAAAGTTAATCTCATGCAATATCGGACACGCAGAAAAGACGTTAGAAGACATATAATTTGGCCCTAGTCCCTTGTAGCTCATTTCATTCCATAATTCACTAAAATGAAGTGCATTGAAGTTTGCGTGTGCCTCCGTAAAATTACGTTACCAGTTTCTAACCCCTGACTCTAATTGAAGGTAGCACATGTGTGTGAGAAGATTTCGACATTAAGTTGTCTACCAACATACCCCTCTAGCTTTGAGGACTTGGGCCAAAACTGATGGGGACAGGCGATCGGTAGCGGATAATCGTTTCCGTAGCATATCAATCTCTACATCCCCTATTTTCCAGTAACATTCCACGTGAGTTAACATTCATTCTCTTCAATTCATCTCCAAAAAGCTAGTATAAAGTACGCTAAGAAATACATTGACGAAATGAACGTAAATGGTTCGTTTGCTGTGCTTCTTTTCATTCATGAAAATATAAAGCAGTGAAATGACAAGTAAATATAAAATCATAAATACCTGATTTTTTCTGAAAGAATGAAAGTTAATAAAAATAAAGCAATCGCTAAACTATAAATCTAGACTAGCTAACTAATAACTAAAGAGCGAGATGTTTTAGTTGTGTACTAATTCTAATCACTTCCTGTTTAAGAATCTATTTAAAGCGAAAACAAAAACTTAGGAAAACCTTATGGAAAGGGAAGCACAGAAACAANAGAATCTATTTAAAGCGAAAACAAAAACTTAGGAAAACCTTATGGAAAGGGAAGCACAGAAACAATAGACTTTTGCCATGTACGGTTTTTTCAACATTCCTATACGGAGAAAGTAACGGAAAACGTCTTTGATAACAATTAATAAACGATACGTTGATTTGCTATTATGTCTTTCAATAGTAAATCGGTGTGACGAACAAAATATAAAACAACAACGAAAGTAAATAATTTTGCTTCTGCCAGCTTATATTTAAATAACTATTTAAATCGTTTTTGTACTAATTCCACTTACTAGCATCCCGTTCCCGTTGTCCTTTTACAGTTTTTTGTCATTTGCACGTATATGACAAGAGAGAGAGTTAATGCACACGAGAGAGAAGGGGTAAAGCATGAGAGACAAAGAGAAAAGACAAAAAGAACACCCTTTGTTAGTTTGACACAAGAAGAATTGAGAGAAAGTACAAAAAATGATTCTGACCAGATTCTCTATTCTTTCGTATCTCATCATCATCATGAGCAGCCTTTGGCTGAGCCTCTTTCATTGGGACAACCACCCCCTCATTTTGTTTCACTGACTCCGTCTTCTGTACTTCAGGGAATGACGGGGGTTGCTCCGGAATTACCGTTGGGGTCGTCGGAGGGGGTGCGGGTGCTTGCTCATCTACGAGTTTACCCGAACAAAGTGGGTCAGTGGAGGAAGCAGTTGGGGGCTCCGGCTCAGAAGCAAGTGTGAGAATGGTAGTTGAAGCAGCGTCAGTCGCTGATGAGGCTTGTGTCGCCTGTTGCTCAGAAGAAGCTTGCTCAGACTCGCCAGAAAGCTTAGAAATTGCAACACTTGGACTCGCTTGCTCTGGAGCGTCCTCCGGGGCCTTCTCCACTGGAGAAGTGCTTTGTGATGTGCTTGAAGGAAGAGGAAAGATTTCTGGAGAGTTCTCATCTAACAGCTCAACCGTCAATGGGATCGCCCCTCCTTGAGACGGTGAGCTACTAATGCTACTTAAGGATGTTCCGCAGCTAACGGCAATTGTGTCAGGAGTGGTCACATTGTTTGTAATGTCGAAGTGTTGTGTGGTGCTTGGAAGTGGGAATGGAGGCTCACTCAGAGTTTCAAAGCGTAAGGTGGTCATCGACATTTCCTGTGGTTCTTCTGAGATTGGTGGTGGCTCGCTTGATGATGCGAGAGTGAAAGTGGCGATTGGCTTTGGTTCTTCGGTGGATTGTACTGAAGCTTCGGGATGTATTTCAGAGTCTTCTGGAGTCGTTTGTGCTTGAATGATTGTAGACTGGGGAGGAATGACCTCTTCAGGCGTTGTGGGCTTGGAGGGTTCAGTCGTTGGTGGAAAGTCTTGGGACGCTTTCACTTCGTCGGAAGGTGGGAGTAATACTTGTTCTTGGAGTTGTTCTGGAGCGAAAGGCTCTTCAGATGCTTGCTGGAGAGTTTGAACTTCCACAGGTGGAGTGTCACTGGTCTTCGTATCCTGTGCTTCCATGGAGGAAGTGTCTGCAGACGCTGATTTATCAAGGAGAGAAATATCAGCTTCAACGGCTTGGGAAGGAGCATCTGGAACGTTAATACCTACTTCCGCTTTCTGGCTTGGTATTTCAGCTATTGATTCGTCCGTTGGAGGTTTGATTGGTGTTTCCTCAATTTGAGGTGAATGCTTTACCTGAGGTTCTTCAATTGGAGGTGGTGGTTCTATCTTTGTCTCCTTAATTGGAGGTTCCACTTTCGTCTCTTCAAACTGAGGTGGCGGTTCGACGTTTACTTCCTCAATTTGAGATGGAGCTTCCTCCTTAGCTTCAATTTGGGGTGGTGTTTCCACTTTCGTCCCTTCAATTTGAGGTGACGGTTCTGCCTGTGGTGCTTCAATTTGGGGTGGCGGTTCGAAATTCTTCTGTTTAATTTGAGGCGGCGGTTCTACGTTTGTTTGTACAAGATTGAAGTTCCTTCTTCGTCCCTCCAATTTGAGACGGCGGTTGTACCTTTACTTCTTCAATTTGAGACAGCGGTTCTACCTTTACTTCTTCAATTTGGGGTGGCGGTTCCATCTTTGTCTCTTCAATTTGAGGTGGGGGTTCCAACTTCGTCTCTTCGATTTGAGGTGGGGGTTCCATCTTTGTCTCTTCAATTTGAGGGGGCGGTTCAATCTTTACTTCTTCAATTTGGGGTGGCGGTTCTATTTTTGTCTCTTCTATTTCGGGTGCCGTTTCCATCTTTGCTCCTTCATTTTGAGGTGGCGGTTCCACCGTTGTCTCTTCAATTTGGGGTGGCGGTTCCACCTTTACTTCTTCAATTTTGGGTAGCGTTTCCACCTTAGTCTCTTCACTTTGAGTCGGTGCTTCAATCTTTACTTCTTCAATTTCAGGTGGGGGTTCCACCTTGACTTCTGCTGGTGGGGGTGGCGCTTCCATCGTGGCTTCTGGATGTGGAGGCGATGCTTCGACCTTGGCTTCTTCTTGTGGAGTTGACATTTCCACCGTGGACTCTTCTTGTGGAGGTGACGCTTCAACCGTGACTTCTTCTTGTGGAGGTGGCACTTCCACCGTCGCTTCTGGATATGGAGGCGATGCTTCGACCTTGGCTTCTTCTGGTGGAGTTGACATTTCCACCGTGACCTCTTCTTGTGGAGGTGAAGCTTCCACCTTGGTTTCTTCTAGTGGAGGTGGCGCTTCCACCTTGGTTTCTTGTGGAGGTGGCGCTTCCACCTTGGTTTCTTCTTGTGGAGGTGGCGCATCCATTTTCGCCTCTTCTAGCGGAGGTGGCGCTTTCACCTTGGTTTCTTCTTGTGGAGGTGGTATTTCCACTTTGGTTTCTTCTTGTGGAGGTGGCGTATCCACTTTGTTTTCTTCTTGTGGATGTGGCGTATCCACTTTGGTTTCTTCTTGTGGAGGTGGCGTATCCACTTTGTTTTCTTCTTGTGGATGTGGCGCATCCACTTTGGTTTCTTCTTGTGGAGGTGGCGTATCCACTTTGTTTTCTTCTTGTGGATGTGGCGCATCCACCTTCGCCTCCTCTTGTGGAGGTTGCACATCCACTTTGTTTTCTTCTTCTGGAGGTGGCGCATACACCTTGGCTTCTTCTTGTGGCGATGGCATTTCCACCGTGACTTTTGGATGTGGAGGCGATGCTTCGACCTTCGCTTCTTCTTGTGGAGGTGGCGCATCCACCTTCGCCTCTTCTACTTGAGGTGGCGCTTCCACCTTGGCTTCTTCTTGTGGAGGTGGCGTATCCACTTTGTTTTCTTCTTGTGTAGGTGGCGCATACACCTTGGCTTCTTCTTGTGGTGATGGCATTTCCACCGTGGCTTCTGGATGTGGAGGCGATGTTTCGACCTTGACTTCTTCTTGTGGAGGTTGCGTTTCGATTTTGGTTTCTTCTTGTAGAGTTGGCACACCCACCTTAGCTTCTTCTTGTGGAGATTGTCCCTTCCACCTTGCCTTTATCTTTTGGAGCTGATGCCTCCACTTTGGCTTCCTCCTGTGGAAGTGTTACCTCCTTGCTTGCTTCTTCTAGCGGGGGAAGTGCTTCTAACTTTGCTTCTTCCGATTTGATTTCATTTGCTGTAGACTCTACCTCCTTTTGTGGTGCATCCGGGCTAGATTCCTGGTCTAGAGGTGGGGCAATTTCCAGTACTTCTACGGCAGGCAGTAATTCTACTTTCACCTCTTCTGCCGGCAGTGAAACACCAATCTTCACCTCTCCTTCCTGGATGGCTATCTCTTTTTCTACTTCTTCCACCGGAGGTGGAACTTGAACATAAGCTTCAATTGAAGGTGCTCGTGCCAACATTTCCGCTTCTCCAATTGGATGTTGGAACAGTGGCTTTGGAGTCAGTCTCCGATGCTGGAAGCTGAGTAGTTGCCGTTGGAATTAAAGTAACATTTTCCTGCGACTCGTCCGCCTGTGGCGACTGAACAGTTTCCTGTTTTTCTTCCACTTTCCAGTCTTGCGGACCCTCCGTTTGCAACTCTCCACTCAACGTCGTTCCCTCCACCACCGCAGTCTCCTCCTGCTTTTCTGCTGATTGTGCGTCCGAAATTTCATCAATTTTATCAGCCTCCTCAACAACGGCTTCCACTTGGGTTTCAACAAGTTTAGATGGAATTTCTCCAATTTTCTCTTCGACTTTCTCTGCTCCAGGCTGCTCATTGATTTTCAAAACTTTCTCTTCCGGAGCTTGAACCAACGCAGCATCCCTCGCAGCGCTTTCCATTTGAGTCAACTCCGTAGACAAGCTTTCAATCTCCTCTTGAATAGTCTCCAAATCGGCAATAATCTCAATTTTCCTCTTGCTTTTGCTCAACTTTCTCTTTCTCGTCCACTTTCACCTCATCCTCAACGCTCGGGAAGGACAAAGTTGTGACGACAGATTCTACGGGAGTGACGAAGGAATCGGAAGGAGGAGTGGTAGGATCTGCTTGGGCGCAAATCTCTACGGATGCTGAAGCGTTCTCAATACTACCAGCTAAAGTAGTAATATTTGCAGGCTCTTCTGTAATTCCGTTTTGAACATCATTATTTACACCGGTTAACGCTGTTACTGAATCAACAAGACCTTTGGCGTCACCAAGTGGTGGTGGGCAAGAAGTTACTGTGTTATCTGTGTCGGTTACGATAACCTGTTGTGTGGGCTTTGTGTTAATGTCTGGAGTTGTTGCGGCGGAAGAAGTCATGTCCAAAGTTGACAATGTGGTTGTCGACAGTTGTGGTAAGTCAGGAGTCGTTTCAAGTTCTTTACGATTGTTAGTAACACAAGATGCAGCAGTTAGAGTCTCCTCCACAGGCTCCAGCAACTCAACGGGTTGAGTACCCTCAACATTCGGTTCCAGAGTTGGAATGGAAGAGAGAGTTTCAACGGATTGAGCTGAATAGCCACTTTCCTTGAATTTAGACACGTTTTTCTTACCATGATCAGCAGAAACGTCCGAACCACCTAAACTGGCATTTTTATCTTTTGACTGCTCCACCAAAAATTTAACAGCGTCCTGAATACCAATTTGGAGCGCTTGATCAATAAGAATATCAACTTTCGCGACGATGTCTGGAGAAATCATGGATAATTCAACTTTCACCATTGTGCTAGGCTCCTCCATCTCTGAGCCAATTTCGCCTGCGTGTCTGTCGACAAGTGGTAGTTCTCTTGGCACGGACTCATCAATAATTTGCGATGCAAATCTATTATCATCTACCTTTCTCCCGCGCTCATCATCAGGATCTGTGATTTCAGTGGTGGCCGTGGCCCAAATCTCGACCTCTTTCATTTTGTCAACTTTCTCCAGAGGGAGGTCCCCTTCTATCTGACCTGAGTCGAGAAGGCCCGGCCCGTGAAAATTTGACGACTGATCAGCTTGCTGTTGCTCACCCTCGGAGCCTTGAGTGGATTGAGATGATTTGAACATTTCACGCTCAATCATCGCTTTCCTAGTCTCCTGCATTCCGGCCATTTTCCCTACATATTTGTCTATCTCTGACTCTTTGTGGGATTCTTGGGAATGAGCCGAGCTCGACTTTCTCCTACCTCTCTTTAGCTCCTTTTCTCCAGATGCTTCTCCAGCCTCACCTGATTCTAACGGGGTGACATGCTTCAGCTTTCTAACAGCATCTTCTAAAGACTCTCTTACAACCTCTGATACAGGCTCTGACGCTTTTCTAACCTTATCAAAAGCAGGTTCCTCAGGAGGAGGACCTTCGTCCAGAGGAACTATCTCAACGGAGGATCTTATGAATTGGGACTTTTCCCTACCTCTTTGACTCTCGTCAAGAGGTTGAGTGACGTAACAAATGTCAGGAAGAATAGAATCGGACTTTTCCCCTTGGCAGTCGTCAATCGGAGTGATTTCAAGCTTGCTGCTACCACCCACAATACTGTCTACCAGAGTGTCTTTTGCTGGCGACTCGTCGGCGAGCGTGACAATAGGAATAATTGTCTCGCGACACGGAGTTGCTGCCAACTTTTCAATGTCTTTAGGCTTCGTATTTAGGGTTTCGAGGTACTCTGCAATTCTACTCAATTCAGCCTGATCCGCGTGTGGGGTCTCTACCTGTATTTCTGGAGGTGTTTGAGTCGCTGGAGCTGTGGGAGGAGTGGATTCTTTTTCTGGAGCTTCAATTAGTTCCGCGCTGTTAGAGGATGCTTCAAGCAGATTAGGAGTGAGGTTAGTCTCCAAGCTAAGTCTAGGTTGGAGGGAGTGGGATTCAGGTTCAGGTTCGCTTTCAAGAGCAACACCGCTCATGCTTTCACCTGGAGGGGCAGAGCTGATCAACTCAGATTTGGCAGCGTTCAAAACTCGCTCTGCCACCTTGTCCGCCATGTCGAGCACGTTTTGTGGGACGTTGTCTTGGTCGACAATGGTGACCTGGGGTTCCTCCTCAGGAGCTTTGGCATCCTGGCGCGTTTTTCCAGCCTCAGGCTCATAGTCTGGAATAACAATGGTTCTGTCAAAAAAGTGAGTTGACTGGTCACCATCTGGAGTTTGGTCAGGAGCCAAAGGAGAGAAAGGGCCTTGGTCTGGTTGGTCTCGTGTTTCAGGAACTGGAGCAACGGATTGTTCTACGCTCTTTACAGCGTCTACAACCTCCTCCTCAACTGCTTCAGAACTCTCAGCGACCACCGTGTCGGCAGAAGAACAGAGCGACGGATCTTTCGACAGCTCTGCACCCGACCTCCCGGAGATATCATCGGCGACATTCGCAGGGGTCACACTTTCTGTAAGACAAGTCTCATTCACTTGATCATCCTCATGCAAAGCAGGGACACAAGGCAACTCGGCAGGTACTTCTGGGGCGATGTGAGTATCAAATGGAATTATTTCGGGCTCAGGCAAGTACGACATGATCAATTCAGGTTTCTTCGTCTTTCGAGTTGTAACGTCATCGTCATCACCTCCAACTGTCTCATTTTCGCTGACTGACATTGACGGAAGTT
>JAHZMW010001456.1:0-10162 GCA_027743745.1 Alloscopus bannaensis | reverse complement strand
GATCTTTGCAGTTTGCTGGGCTGCTTGCTGATCAAGTTCGACATGCATCTTCTTTTTACAAAATTGTTAGTCACATAAGCGATAAATGTCTTATAATTGGAAAATGTCCTTTCGGTAATGAATTTGCGGTGGGGCAATTCACAAAAAAGAAGTACTTTTTACACAAGTAAATACTTCAACTCTAAAAACAAGCATGTGTGGTACAATCATATTAAAATTGAAATTCCAAACTGCTCTTGATGCAACTTTCCCGTGAAATTGGTACTAGTAAAGTTTACGGAATTATCCGGAGTTGCTTGCCAGCCTCTGCCTTGATTCTTGAAGAAAATGCTTGGAACGCATACCCCTATTGCCGGACAGTTTTAACGGTTATAAAAAATTATAAATTCTTAGTTCATCTTCTAGACTGAGGCATATTATAATGCAAAATCTTACCTTCATTAGCTTGTAAGATAACGCAATATAAATGATGTCTGAATTCAACTATGCGAGCATTCTATTAAAACAAATAAACTTATCAACTAATCGATTTATTGTCATAATACCCATTATAGAATGAGTATATGGCAGACAACTTCGAGGTGTCTATTCAAACCTACCATCTGCCAGGTCGGGGCGAACTTGACAACGTGCACCGCTTACCGGAAGACCAACTGCGGATTCGTGAAGTGGTGATGATAGACATTTCAACGGATGTGGATAGTAAAGACTACGTTGCTGACGAGGATCCGACCAACTTTGTATCACAGAAAACCCACAGGGGTCCTTTTAGAGCGGGTTGGATACCCAGGGTAAATGACTAATAACAGTGACTGCCGATCTCAAACTGCTTTCAACGCGTGAATGATATTCAGATGGAACGTAGCTCAGTCAGTGTATTTTATAAAAACAGGCTAATCCTGTGATGACATGTTACAAATTAGTAAAATGCAAATTCCAATGGTTCGGTCTACAAACGGCTGCGGAGAGATGGATGATGCGACAGCAACACAAGCTGTTGCTAAAATTTCACCGTCAGGCTGTATGTTGGATGGATCACTGGTTAGGACTTGAGAATACTGTCCTTTGTCTTATTTGCATTGCCTACCATTTCAAATTCGTATGGTAAATCCACTTTACCTTAATCAAACAAATTCCAGGTATGGTCTGACAATACCCCAAATCCGTGAAATAGAGACGAGAACCGAAAGAGATCTTGAAAGGGTATTGTAAATATACACACAATAAGCGTCGTAATGCGGTCATAAACCTTATTATGTTTTAAATTACCGGTTTGAAGTTTCACGAATTTTAACTCTTTCAAAATTAGTTGCGGTCTGAAGCACAACTTCGTGGAACTCAGGTTTAGCGGAGAGAAAAATCAAGAGCAGAGACTAGACGCGTTCAGCAACAGGTTAATTTTACCCAGCATCTTAGGAATTGAGTTTAATATAAATAAAAGAATTACAAATTATGGTTGTTGTTTGTTCGATTGTTGGCTAAACAAAGCGTGTGCGACTTGATATTTTGATCTTAACATTTGTAAGCTTTTAATTATCACCTAGTTAATTAAATTACAACTTAGTACGTAGTGGTCCTCCTATTACCGCTATTTCCCAAGTGTACAATTCAATAATCTAATGTCAACCAACGTCGGTTTCACTATAAAATGAATGCATTAGCAAAATGAAGGAAATGACGCGGACGTATTCGATGTGTGTCTTTGCTTTAATAATTATGCCTTGAACTAGGGCCTAATGGTGTTTTATTGTTTAATTTTTGTCGCGTATTTAGAATAATGGTCAGAAATTGGTATAAATCGGTTTTAGTATTTGTCCGTAAGAATGTTGAAGTTTTTGTTCAAGCCCAAATAGTCCTCAGTTCCTGGAAGTGGAATTTCGTATTGAGGGTTGTTGATGTCGGGAAGCTCGTCAGAGTAGTCAGGGTAGACTGGACAGGGCCTTGGCTTTGGAAGCTCAGGGTAAAGACATGGGCCTAAATAGAGACGGCAATGAAGGTGATTAGAGTTTGCAGTTGACTTTGATACATTGGTTACTAAGAATATACCAGAAAAATACTTACACTCCGCATCAATGACGACTTCCTTTCCAAGCCACGATGTGCGGGACAGATGGTCCTCCAAATCGTAGATGGTTAAAGGATGAATGAGAACGGACATGTTTCCATGATTTTGAGTATGCCTGTCGTGTTAATTTTTAATGAATATTCTTTTCAGGCACTTTATGGCGTATCATGCATAATTAGTTTAGTTCATTTGTGTGATCTAACCATGCGTGTGCAACGGCGAAAGAAGTTTTGTTACAGCACAACTCCCACTGGGAAACTGAAATAAGTAATTCAGAGAAGTTGATTTTTTGCTAGCACAAAGTGGATGTGCTTTTCACTAATTATGTTTAGGAGAGGGCTTTACCTGGATGAGGACCATCCCAGCCAATATATATCTAAATGCACAATACAATGACAGAATTTTAATAACTGCATAAAAATTCCTCAGACATCCGACAATGGCTTAAGTTTCAATAACTCTCTACAGCTTTTGCTTTTAAATTTCTACCTGATTGAGTGAGCATCCATCCAAGAATCCGTCGTTCAGCTTCTCTCTCGTTGCTTTCCTAAAATGATTTATAAGATAAGTGTCAAAAATTTTGCGCTTTTACTTGCTAAACTTTTTTATTCGTTAGAGCCCTTGATTGAACCTTACCTGAAAGCAACGGCTTCGGCAGCTCTGTCAGGGTTCACCTCAAAAAAGTAGGTGTGGAAATGCCACGCTTCAATATCTTCATCATAAAAATCTTGGGCCGCTGCAACAGCGAGAATGGCCAAAGCCACAGCGAGGACTTTCATCTTGGAGATATTTCAAAGAGCAATGTTACACAAGTTTCTCAATACTCTCACAAATCACCTATGCGTCTAGAAAGGCATAGGCTTCCTTTTATAGTCGTCTGGTGTTCCATTACGCTCGGACCCTACATGAGTAAACTTCTTCATATCTGAATCAGTCTTTGTTCGCATTGATGACTTCAAGTGTTAATATCGACAGTAGGAATGATGTCTTAATTGTTTGTGCGATTTGCTGCATCGATTGGAGATGAGGCAATAACCAATTCAGTTGTCACCAGAAGTTAAAGGTGCTTCGCTGGACACATGTCCTTAGTTTGGTTTTACAGGCTGCTTGCTAATAATAATATTTGTCTGGTGTCGTATGCGATGTTAACAACAATATTAGTGATTTAACAGGTTAGCTACTGGTGGTAAATCAAACTTTTTTACGCATTTCAGTTGGTTTTCAGACAAATAAGTAAAGCAATGCTGGAGCAATGTTGATAAAGCAATTCAAATATCAAGGGGAAATTTCGCCCTTTTGCGTACAGCTTTTTGACAATAGACATCGATTATTGGCCTATACTCTTGACATTTAATTTGGCAACGCACTTGAAGATTTCTGCTCATCTTTCAATTTATGTTGGGCAAATGTTGGAAATGAAATTATCTTATCACACTTCCACTTCCACACGCCTACACTTCATGGAAGTGTGTAGAGCGGTGACAAAGTGACAAATCTTTTGCACACGGCTGCTTATCTCTTTGAGGCTTGATATCCATATGTATGGTGCAACCCTTATCCGCTCGCTCAGCGCTCTGGACCCGGTAAAAAGGTAGTAACCTTGTATATACTATATAATGCTTGATATAGTATGAATGATTACTATCGAGGCATTTCTCGAAGTAATAATAAATGCTTTGTCATATTCGAGTCATCCTGATACTTGAAATTGGCTGCTTTCTTTGCAATAACACAATGAAATTCAGTCATCGAAGGTGTATCTACCCACAAGTTTCGTTAAAACCTGACTTTGATTATCCACAAAGCTACACAACATGGTTTGTTGGAAAGAAATTAGTTGCCAACCTTTCTGCTGCTTAATAAGATAATTTTCAATCATTTAAGCGAGAGAAAATACAACAAAAAGCAAATATATGCAATCATATACGCAAAGCCAAGCAATTGTGGGACAACTCGGTTTACATAGCGCACTTCTTGTTGTTTAACACTCGGGTAGGTTTAACTGGGTTAATGTATTCTTTGAACGTTCAGAAACGTAATATTCATTTTTTACCCGAGTGTGCAGGCAGTCAGCTTTAGTGAACTTTATCCGAGAACAACCCAAAGCATGTTAAAGGATCTGTGCAATTCTTGCTTTGCTAGGTAGGGTAGAGAATAGAGAACTAGGGTATCAAAAATGGGTAAACAAAATGGACACATTGGGAAATAGTGAACATTTTTACGAACTGTCACTAAAACTAGAAAACCACCTTACGACAAGACGTGGACATTGGATGGCATTATTACGCGACCTTTGTTCATGAGCTTTGCTTCTTTACTTACAAATTGTACTTGTGGATCAATAAATGTGAATATATGACTAATTCAACTATACATACATCGGTAGGTATGCTACTTAAAAATTTAGAATACACAGATGCGTTCACAGTCCTGACTTAGCTTGATCCTACTGGAACGATCCTTCAATTTTGCGTGCTGCTGAAAGTGTACAGGGACACCATTAACAAACTTCACCGCAATGTACATTGGTGGACACGCATACAAACGTAACTGTTTGCGGTTGTGTCGCTGGAAGACAAAGGACGCAAACAGCGTGTCACCCCAATAAATTCCATTTGGAGTAACGCCGCGTCCATCGGCCCTTTGCCAGGATCCATACTGTGTAGCATTTAAGTCGAATCGAGTGAATTCGTACCCAAGTGTAAACAACCAAGCTTTGGCGAATGTGGTTACGCTTTATCTTACAGGCTGGCGACCGTCTCCAAAAGCGTTCATGAATCCAGGCGAGGTTGAAATTACAACACTATTTATGTCTTTCTCGGGTAGTGGCACTCTGTTGTTCTTGGACGGGGAAACCTTCATGTGCTTCTTTTCACGTTCATTCAACCATTGCATCCAATCCTTACACTTCCAGGAAGGAAAACCTACGCCATACCAGCATCGTACATGTGACAGTTGTTATAATTTCCGAAGTAATGAAAAAATCCAATTAGGACATGGTTGATTTACTTATAGTATTACTCAGATTGTATCCCGTAATACCGCTTGATTAATGTGTACCTGAGTCAGGAGCAATGACATGCGCGATAAAAAATGGCGTATTGGATAGATGGGTGGTGCTCTCAGAAGGCTTTTGTGCCCAAAACTCCGTTAGTGGCAACAAAGCCAGTATGATGGAGAAAGCAATAATATACATTAAAAACTTCTCCATGTTCGTAAAACGGTTGTAGCTTACTGTTGTATTTACTACAAAATAATCAACTAGGTAAGGCTCGAAGGTTAGGTCAATAGACTTATAAACTAATATCTATATCTTACTTCCTATATCTATTGTTAGGTCAGAGTTCAAGATTCAAGTTGAGAGATTCAGAATTCAAATAATATGCAATAAAGGTACAACAAAAGACATTATAACAATAGTAGTTATAAGGGAATCTCTTTTGGTACAACCAAAGGGTACAACATGTTTATACCATATAAAAACCCAATTTTCACGGAAAAATATTCTGGGTTCATTAGTTCCATGACTATTCTGGAAAAACACCTTTCTCTTTTATTCTTTGTCAGACAGCCGCTGAAGGGCTGGATGAAAGTATTTTTAAAGAAAATAAGAGATTTTGCAGTGTATACCATACCTCTGACTGGACTGGATCTCCCACATGAATCAGAACTTTTCTTTCTGCTAAACTGTGTGCACAATTTACTGAAACGCATAAACGCAATAAATAAATATTAGTCTTGAATGGCACAAGGCATATGACAATATTTGTTAATTAGTCCATAATGATAACAACATGTACACAATAAATGATGCACATAAACGCAATAAATAAATATTAGTCTTGAATGGCACAAGGCATATGACAATATTTGTTAATTAGTCCATAATGATAACAACATGTACACAATAAATGATGCACGTTGCTTACATGCTGTATGCAAAAGCTATTGAACTCAACTCGGAGGTCATGTTTAAAATCAGCAATTATTACTTACTGCTTTATTGCATATGTTTAAAAACGTTTGCATTTTATCATTAAATGAACAAATAACCATATTACAAGTACATAAACATCAATAACAATAAGATACCCCAATTGTGTTCTTGGCATCGTCGATAAATAACCTACAATTGAATGTTACTACACGAATTACAACATTAAAAATTAAAAACCTGAAGCAAAGTATAAATGAGACTATGGTCGCTCATTAAAATCTATATTGTAGTTACTACCTGGTAAGGTAATTAGGAAATAGAGAGATTCATTTACAGGATAACTTACTGAGATTAGCGTTGCTGGTAGAGAGACTTACGATATACTTCTTCATAATTTTCATTGAAAGCTCTCAGATATGTAACTATAAATGCAAGTNTAGCGTTGCTGGTAGAGAGACTTACGATATACTTCTTCATAATTTTCATTGAAAGCTCTCAGATATGTAACTATAAATGCAAGTGGCAACACAACCCTCGATTGAAGGGAAACATGAAAGATTACATGTAGTGTTGCGCTTCAGAGCCAGGGTTAGACATTCCTCCCATTGTACTACCGGGTCCAGTTGGATGCATTTGTAAGGCAAGATGACCCTCTCCCTCAATGCGCCGATCCTTTGCCTCTTTGCTTTCTACATAGAGTGCAATTGATGCAAGACCGTGAACAAACATGGTCCCAACGGCGAAGGCAAATGACCACGAGAGGTAGTTGTAATTCGGGTACTGCAGCCAGTCTCGACGATCGTAATTACCTCCAAATATTGATACACTCAGCAGGATCATAAATGCTGTAATCAAAAGCGTAACTTTGAGATTACAAGATATACACATGGACGTATCTAAGTTATGGTTTCTTCCTCCACGGATATGCCCTATTTAGTATATCGTATGTCTGGTAATCAAATTTAAGTAAATCTTTGTAAGTGAACTATAAGCAAATTATTACCTGTGGCAGCATTTCCTAGGCAGGCCACAAATGTCAAAATCCATTCATTTTCTAAAACAAGGCCCAAGGGCCACCGAACGACTAGCGCTGCCAGGATTATTTGTGTCGCCAGCGAAGACATGAATGCCAACGTGAAGAATGATTGTACAGCCATCAGCCATCCTATAATCAAAATGTTGCATGTCATTCATGAGTTTACAATCATTAAAATTAGAAGCTTTCAATAAAAATTGCTCTGCTAGGCGTGAATCCCAGATATCGCTGATCAAAATCATACAAAACAATTTTAGCTGTTGCTTACTAATTAGTAATTGAAATCCGAAGGGTATAAATTCATGTTTACCTGGAAGAAGCCACTCGCGTATAATATGATAGTCGTTACTGTACACGTAGTGGCAACCCGTGAACAGTTTGTCCAACTGGTAGTTTGGATGTCGGTAATCGTCAAAACAATATTCCCACAAGCCCATGTTGTTGAACGAGGTTTCTGTGCGAGTATCCTCAAATGATGCTAACCAATAAGGACTTGCAAATGCGATTAAAAGTATAATTCCTCCGATGAAAGTTAGCAATCCTCCGTAAACCAGAGTGCCTATACAGATCAAGTGAAATCAAATTGAAGGATTCGTTGGGTTCGGTGAAACCTTGCATGGTTTTTCTGAATATGTAAAGCATTATGCATAAAAAACTCACTGGATGGTTTGGGAATTTGAATCTCATATTTTTCACTTCGAATGTGATGGCTGTGGTATGAAGACATTTTGAAGCTGATTGGTATAGTTTTAATTTGGAAAAAATCACCGGAAGTCACTTAAGGAATAGCTGCTTAATATTGTCTCACAAATACATTTTGAAAAATAAACACACAGGTGTGCTCAACAAACCGAATTAGTCAACGTTGTAGTTGAGAATAATAACAACCAAATCCTTTCCATGCATTGTTGGACTTTTTACATACAAAAAACCTATGTTTACATCAACCCTTTGAATATCGCGTTCCACTGTAAACCTTCTACCTCCTCAAACCGTCAGTGTTTGTCATGAGGATACCCCTACATGCACTGTAAGTATTGCCACACCTGTACCAATGAAACAAGGATTAGTAAGGTGAGCTACCACACTGCCTGAGTGTTTGACTGGAGAGAAACAGGTTACGCTGCTACTACTGAATGGTATACGCGTATAGTACGATTGCTCACAATGCACATATAAAAAAAGCTGAATACGACGACCACATTTGTTAACATGATTACCTAGGTATGTATGTTCAACTCTTTTTTTGCTTACAGTAGTGTAGTCAGTTTTGTTTTGGTATATGTTCATATAGTCGTCAACAGGTAAAAAACTTGTTATCCTTACTCCACTCATGGATGAAAGCATTTGCTGAATAGTATTATGGTCACCTGTACAAAATGTTATGCTTTCCTTATTACATGTATAGGTGCGCCATGTAGATAGATAAATAATGTTATTGTGTCTGTTAAGCAATCAGAGTATACGTAGAAGTGTATTTCTATGTAACTCCATTCGATTAAAAAAGGTTCGTTCTTGTATGTAAAGGTATGAATTTCTAGGGGAGAAGAGAGACTCTTTACAAAATCGGCAGGTGCCAGCAGCTTCTACAATCAATGCGATGCAAATATACAAAGTGACAAAGAAAAAAGTCGAGATGTTTGGTTTATGCGACGATGTGAGTTTTGAAAACCATCTTAGGCGAGTTTCGAGCCTGTGATTGAAACTAAAAATGCCATCATATTTGAAGTCTTTGAGTCACTATTTTTTATTGATATATGTATCACATATGTCATAGCGGCTTAGTAATCTTTGTGTCATTTCTGGATCAATTAACACGTTTTAAGCTGAAGCGTGAAAGTTCAAGTGTTAAGTGAACCTCTATATACTCACGACCTCTAGATTCTTGGAGGGAAATAACTCACAATTAAATACTCCCAACTTATCTTGGATTACGTGTTGAATTCGAGAGATTCGCTGTTCGGGAGCTTTTATAGTTGAGTACCTATGTTTCTCGGTGCAGGAACTATGTAATAAATGTTGCATCTAGGTATATAGTTTATCTTCTGTCGGTTTTAATGATGACATCATAAAGGTCTTAGGCAAACACAATAGAGCAGTCCCCCGAAACATCTTTGGCAATGATATGAATTTCAATTTATTTGCTGAGTATGCTGAATGTTGTTACAAGGAAGGAATGCATGAATAATATATGAGTCAAAAGAATTGTCACTGCGTCTGATTTTGCCAGGAGTTTTATTTGACACTCATCGGTTTTTGCGTTTCACTGTCGGGAGCCGTCTAAAGACATGAGGGACATGCGAGAAAAGGGTCATTTTATTAGACTTGTTTTTGTCAACAGTTTATTATAATTTATATTTCGTCAACTTTCGTTACACTTTATATCACAACATGGTAAAAATTGCATAATCTTTTCATTTACTTGTCACAAATCGACGAACATTTACCACTCGCGTTTGTTATTTATTTTCAGCTACAAGCATTCAGAATCATTAAGTCAGCTAAATTCTTTTATCTCTACGACTTTAAGTAACAGTCACCTAAAAGCACTAGTTTGGCACAAACAATTGCCGCAGCAGTGAGCTGAGCCCTTCTCTGCTGTGTTTGAGTAACATGATATTAGATCAACGCCTGGCGACAGTACTTGCTAGTACAACGCCTAATTGTATAATATAATATTATAGATATATCGTTGAATGTATATAAGTCTGAATATATCCAATCCAGAGCAAGATGCTCATTATTTCCTACTTAGTATAACAAATGGTAATTTAATATAGCACGGTTTTCGGACTTAGAATTAGCGATGCGACGAAAGTTATGGTTGATTGGTAATCACTCCCTTTCTTACTTGCTCCGTCAAAGGCACACTCCCCACGTACCCTACAAACTTCTGGTCTAAAAAGGTCTAGTTCAGACACAAATATTGAATAGAAATTTGGCGAAGAAAAGTCGAGAAGTTTTGACAGTACATAACATTCTAGATTCTAGTTTTCCATAAGATTGTATGTAAAGGCGTTAGCATACATAAAACGACTTTTAACAGTATTCCATTCTGTGGTAAATTAAGTAATGTATTCAATGAGACTCAGCATAATACCTCATTTCTCCAACCCGCGATTTG
>JAHZMW010001455.1:0-89837 GCA_027743745.1 Alloscopus bannaensis | reverse complement strand
TACTAAATACTTTATGAAGGTAAATACATATTCTTTAGTAATCGTTATATGATATGTCTTACATGTACATCATATATAATGTATCGCGACGGCAGTAGGCAGTAAACCATCAGAAATTCAATCATTATCGCTTTCCAGAGAAAAGTCTCATTAATTCCTGAATCGTTGAAAAAAATAGAAAAGCAGAAAAAATACGACGAATGATGGTTAAATATTGGGAAAACGCAGGGAAAGTCTCACAAAGTCGATGTAATGAAAACGATGCCGTTGTCCGATATGACTCAATGAATGACCTCACTTGAACGTCTTCTTTCTTTGTTATTTAAACAGGTGTTATCAGAAATACGGAACCTTTGGACTACGACAAGAGCCACAACCACATCCTTTCAATTGTCGCCTACGATTGTGGAATGAAGCGGTCTTCACCAGTGATGGTAACAATCCGTGTGAGTCGCGTATGCAAGCTTGGCTGGAAAGGTATGTCACAATCCGTGTATTTCCTTTTCCTTATTATTACCTATTACGCTTTTTTGTCTGAATCACTTCTCCAGACAAATTTCCCCTTATGCTCGCAAACTTTTGGTTTATACAATTTGGCGAAATGAAAGGGAAATCTAAACCATCTATCATCATTCAACGAAAACAATTACGATTGTACTTTTTCTTGGGACTTCTCCTTCATTTTTTTGGTACAGGTGGATGTGTACCTCTAAACGAAAACTTTCATTTAATATACCGCTTCACTCCTGACTAACATCAAGTCGAAGCTTTTGTTTAACAGCTAATCAAATTATGCTGGCAATGTTATATGACACGTAGTAATCAAGTGAGCGAACTGCCATTTTCGCTTCACTAGCAGCCTCCCCAGCGTGTGCAGGCAGCAAACACAATGCCAAGGGAGAGAAAAGCAATTTCGTTGAAGTGAGATCGGTTGCGTAGGCTTTCTTTCTGTCATTCTTTTATCGCAACTGTTTTTATTCCATTCCTCCCGATGGTGGCACGGTGTGTGGTGTTCCATCTAGTTGGTGATCAACAGAAGTCGATCTAATCATTGTTACACAATCTGTAACTTGTGACACTTTTATTCCCTCCTAATGAACAAACTTTATCCTTTCTAAGAACCATTTTTTTCTTCTTCTCGCACCATCTCTATTATACTTGACTCTGGGATTCGGAGAATTGCGGTATTATTGAGCGTTGTGTGCAATGTACAAATACATTTCAAACTGGGCGCACACATCGGTTGAGAGGAAAGCTTCTTGGAATCCAACTGGATGAATGATATTGCATTTGTGTTTTAAAAAGTTGTGTTACTCTTTGCTAACTGATGAAATAATTAGAGCTGAATTAGGAGACTCTAATAACACAATCACATTGAGAACGTAGTCGAAGCTCGTTTTCACGTTCTCTTAAATTCTCAAAATATAGTAAAGGGCCACCCTAGTGAAAATGACATATTAATTGAGCCCACTCTCAGGCCTGGCGTTTGAGAAGCTAATTAAAAACGAATTAGTAATTAAAAATCATTTGAAATGGGAAGAAATACTCATAATCAACTTTTCTCCCAGAATCACATTTCCACTCCACAATCATTTTCCGTGTGGGTGTGGTGGTTGTGTGCAGTGCACCAACTTGACTTTCCAGTCGAGATTCCTAAAGTTTCCCTCTAAATAACGGGCTTCCAAGCCATTGTCAGTGACACATGAATGTTGGGCGCAACGTAATGTTTTTTCGACTCCATGCTAATAATATAGCTTGCAGCAGGAAGTCAAATGACAAAATAGGCACGGGATGTAACTGCAGTTTGAATCGTATTCGTTTTACTGCACTCTTACCCAGAGAGTACACAAGTACTCTTAGTTTTTGTGCATGGACTCCGGATCGTATACATATATCCTAATTTAAAAGCAAAGTCTGTTAGAGTGGAAAGAATAAATAGAGTTTGGTGGAGAAAACAAGAAACTGCTCATTTATCCCTCGTTTTTTTTTTGCTCCCATAAACCAACTTTTCCTATTTCAAGTTACTCCACATACGGTGTTTCACAAGAACCCACCACCGCCTTTATGTACGTTGCCATTAATTTGTTGTGACGGGGGTAATGGAAAAGTCTGGAATTTTCTCTTGATGATCATCACAGCTATGACCACCATTTCGTATAAGAACTGTGGGGCAGCATTGGAAGAAAATAAAGCCTTGAGCATTCGTCCACTTTTGGCCAGAGACTTGTATTCATTTCGTACATGTCGTAGTAGTGAGGAGACAACAGTAAAAAAGAAAGCGAGTACTCGAACTCCATCGTTTTTTTTCCTTGACTCGTAGAAAAAGAGCAAAGGGTCGCAGAAAATGCGTAAGCCTCTGTGCTACTAACATTTGTTGTAAAATAAGGTTAGAGCAAATGGTCCGTGTTGGGAAACTGTCCTTGGCATTTCTATCTACACCGTTTTCTCCTCTCCCACCAGAGCACATCTCCACATTACTGGAGAAACTTTATTTAATTGTCGAATCTTTGTTGAGACCAAACGGCTCTCTCTCTCTCTCTCAAACTCATTCAAACAACCTTTAATGCAGTGTACACGTTATCACAGGAGTACACAATGGAAACTGATGGTAGGAAAAGATATATTGTGCTTCTAATTTTTCAGAGCGTGCTCTCCCTGCTCCTAGATCTCCAAGTGGGTTGTTGCACTATGTGTAGTCATGCGCCACGATTTATAGTTAGCGTTATCGTTAGCATTTCTTGGCGACAAGAATCACCTTCCCGTCATAATTGACTGGGATTAGAATCCTAGTCAGGCACCTCCAACTTGCAACGAACACTTTGTTTCCGCTGAAAAAAAGAGGTGTTGCTTCCCAAAGTTGTTGTTCTTCCTTGTCTCTCATAGTTCTTTAATCGAGAAGATTGGAGCGTGCTTAAAAGTAATGATGCTGCTTTCAAAGTTTCCATCTACGAAGATAAAGGCGTGGGTTGCAAGTGTCGTGTAGATCGTACTGTGAGTTTTCAGTAGCCTAAAAAATACGAAAAAGCAAAAAAAAATGTACGCAGGCTAGAAAAGAACTTATGGATTCCCCTCTTTTTTGCGAATTGCATGCGTAATTGTGTGTATCTTCTGCAACACACACTACAGATGAAGTTATATGTATTTTTCCAACAAGCAGAGAAAGTTTTTTGGAGCACAGCTTTCTCCCAGAGAATCTCTTCAGTCTCACCAGCAGCAGCAGCTAGCGAGTCAGCCACCTTTGCGAGGGAACAAATAATCAGGGAAAAGTTTGTGTTGTGAAAGTTTTCAATTCTTTTGTACAGCACACTTGAACCACGAAATACAGTTGTGTCGACAGAAAAACTTCCGGCGAAGGCTTTTGATGTTAAGTTTTTGATCTCGCAGTCAAGTTGATTAAATTAGACGCTCAAAATGGTCAGCAAACAGGTTGAAGCCCGTATTGCACAGGTTGAGCTCGTATATTGTTCCTCTCTACTTTTACTCTGTGAAAGATAGGACATACGATGCTTTGTCCGATACACAGACAAAACAGACAGCAATGCATGATACAAAATAATATAGTCATACATACAATACACGGTAGCAGGTACTCAGTCGCTCGTCGAAACTTCTCTTAATCAGGTAGGACTCCAATGCGGAGAGGCCGGATGGTTGAGAACTTTTTCTAAAGGGTAGAAAACAGTCTTTTCCTTATCTCACATTCACAACACTCTCTGCACCATGGGTCAGAGCTGGAAAAGTTTCGAAACGTTCTCTGGAGAGCTGTTCCAGAGTTTGTGTGCTCTACCGCTTTACACACAGCGAAAGAGAGCGAGGGACCAAATTGGGTTTTCATTTAATGCTATAGAGCATGACAAACATGTGAAGTTGAATTAAATGATTCGAACTAGTTTGTCATTTGAGATGATATATATGTAAATAAGCAGGTAGGCATATGAAACTAGTTATACTTATTTCCGCCATTCTCCTATCCGGTTGAATTTCAACCGTCTTCGAGTGGTGTATGTGTGTGCACGACGGAAAACAAATTTAACTGGAGTGTGCACACATACATATGCATCGTGTTTGCACAGTTAAAAAAGCGTATTGCTCAACTTTCGCTTGAATGTGTTTTGAAACTCGTGGAGGAGAAAACCTTGAAAGTTTCCAGCAATAGGAATATCGATCTAAGACTTTGTTGACTCTAGTCCTGAAATAATGACTATCGTCTTCAGCACAGAGGCCTGAACTTTGAGCAATTCATCCCACATTAGAGTTTACTTATGATGGTAATATGGGAAGCTGAAGTGTACGGGAGGCAGTAATGGTCATTTTTTCGGGAAAAAATATATTTCCCTTGCCTTAAAGATTAACAACAGATGTGGCAAGACAAATGTGAAAACTTAGTCTTCATCACAACAACGCCACCAGTTAGCTTCCCTACTCTGCGAACTTCCTTGTCTTGAGAACTTGAGCAGGAGATGTGGGAACGAGGGGTGCTGCTCTCTGATGAGAAAGATGCTGGAGAATACTTTCAACACTTTCACTCCTTCTCTATACATTCTTCGTATATACGTCCATCTATTATGCAATACATCTTTTTCTCACTACGTTTCCGCTCATCAGCAGAGAGAGAGGAAGTATCATGAAAGTCAGAGCTGCCACTTGTGAATGATGATGAATGGAGTTGTACTAAAAGTTATGCGCTCTTCTCTCTCACTTCCAGAGAACGTAGCAATGGTTATGATTATTACCATCAAGTTATTAGTTTGAAAACTCATTTCTCTGCATAATGTATGCATATTTCTTCCGTCAAAATTATAATACTCCTGACTCTCACCTTGGCATCTCCATTTCTCCATTGTTTCTCAACTTTTTTCTCCGCTACTCGCGCTGGGTAGTTTGAATTTTGTGCTTGTTGAAGTAATAACATTCTTGTGTGAATTAATCTATATCTTTCGCTTTCTCCTTTCTCGTATAAACAAGTAGCTTCCGTTTTCTTAAGAAAGGATAGGACCGACCTTTCACAAAATTTTGCAATGCTTTTGACTATTTATGTATTTGCGTATTAGGTCGTTTGTTTCTATATCGGAAAAGCCGTGAATTATTAGGCAGGAAGTTTGTTGCGTCAAGCAGGCTTAAGAGGATGTTGTTCAGTGTCACACGCTGCTGTTTAAATCATTTGTCGTATATTTAGTCGTATTTCACTTTACACATTGCATAATCTCCGGTGTTATTTTGCACAACAGTCAAAAAAATTGCAAGATTTGAATTCTCTGGTGATTAGTTTGTAAACTCAATTAACCACTGTGTCAGTCATCAAGATCCTCACTGCAAGCCATATTCACACCCCGTATCAGTGAAGGGTCTCCTGATTAACGTAACTAATCAAAGCAGACATTCCGCGGTTTGGCGGTAAAAACAGAGTCATTAACGCCGACTATACTTTGGAATACGCTCATAATTAGATTGTAGATGTGGAGATACGGGAGATTGGTGAGATGCTTTCAAAGTTGCAAATTAAAAAATCTAGGCCAACAAGCTAATATGTAAATTACGCCTAGACTAGATCAGAGCGTCGTGTTGAAAACTGTATCAATGTAGATATTTAGACAGACCGGGGTTTATACTTATAAACTTTTTAGTACATGTCTAAACGAGGCTTTAAAAAGGATTGAGATTGTCCTACATTCTGTCTACTGTAAAAGTGAAAGGAACGTCGTGGTGTGGATGGAGAATTGTGAACTAAATAGAAAAAGTATCATGAGAGAAAGACTCTGGTTTTCTGAACTCTGCTATGAACGTGAACGTCTATACACCCTTCTACGTCTATTTTTTCTCCTGGCATCACCTCCACTCGCTAGTGCAGGGTGATAAAGCACGGATTATGGGAAGCAAAAGTGTCAAGGCATGTTTGCCACGGTATATCTTGATGAGGGCGCGTGATAATGAGAGTGTATGCATCTATATATTTGATCATCATTCTATATAATATGTATTGTGCGTTAAAAATTGACGACAAACGGATGGAATAGATGTGCCAGTCTCGGGGCTTGCTACCCGACGACGAAACATCATCATTTATAATGCCCTCTTTTCCCATATTAGTGCTCTCGAGGAGTTCCCACCATCATACGGAGTGTGGGCTAAATTCCCAGTTGGGAAATTGTGCTGAAATCTTTCATTTCGCTGAAGAAAGGATGGGAGATGAAATAGCGAATAGTCAGATGCACGCACATGTAATATTATTTGCCCTGTGTGTGTAACATGATGAAATGGTCTTTCTAGTTGAAGCTGAACGATGGGATATAACACATGATGTCGATGTTGATGATTATGGCACGATGGTGTCATCACTTCTCTAAAGTGTTGCATCAAGTAGTCATAATACGGCTACGTATAATGCAAATGTGCACACGACGATAGGGACATGTCGTATTTGAAAAAGGTGAACTCTGTCTACACAAATGTGTCTTGGTTATCGATTTGTTTGAGTTCAGTTTCTTACTTCCCGTTTACATCGTCCCATCAACTTCTCTCTCTCTCTTTCTTCCTTTCTCTCTGACACCACGGTTTGTCATCGACGCGTAGCGAAGACGGGCTATCTGTTTTCGTAATGCCGTTTTTACGCTCCCCGCTTTCCGTTACGGAGATCACTCCACTTGAGATTCATACGGGAGTGTAAATGGTGGTTAGAGGCAGGCCTGTTTTATTTAAACAGATGTACAAAAGCGTGGTTTACACATGTACATCGTTTCGCTGCTAAAGTGAGGGACTCTTGGAAGACGGATAGATTGAGTGGTGTGCGCATACCATTACACTTTTTATTACTCTCCCAAATGCTGCTTTCTTACTAGAGTCACCATCATCATCACCACCACCAAAGGCACTTTTCTTTGTGTTGAGTCGTGTATTCATTCACTTTTTGTGGAAGAGTAGACTCAGCCTCGCTCCATTCTTCGAACACAGAGAGAGGGGGCTCGCAAATCGTAAAATGGACGATCAACTTGATACTTGGCATGCAGAAATGGACGTTAAAAGAAATAGACGAGAAAGCGGAGAACGGGAGACATAAAAATTGTGTAGGCACACTGCGAGCTATGGTTTATTGCAATAGGTTAGGTAAGCTTTTACGATCCAAGATTTAACAAATAAATGTACTTGTAAACTTGTGGAAAAAGCTGTCGTCCCTGTTGCCCGAGTTGGACGAGGGACGTACACAATCGGCCCTTGGAGATGTGTGGAGACGAAGGAGATTAGAATTAAGTGCTCCTATTTACTCACCAAAATGCTCTCAAGTACTGAAAGAAAAGAAAATACGAATTTTAGCTAGATTCCCATACACTGAGTAAATCGCTCACTTGGGATGTTTGTGCCAGAGTATTCAATATAAATGATTTTAGAAGACTTAAATACTTGTAGCCTTGAAATAGCAAATTCAATGAAAAAGTCTTGTCCTCAGTTTTGGCAGGTGTGATTTGATTCGCGTGGAATTATCCGAATTCTTGGTTTAATTGCCGTTTTAACACTTTATGTAAGGTGTTTTGAAGTAAAAGGCAAACAAAGTTTTCTTGTTGAGCATTACGATTTGTCCATGAATGAAAAGGTTTGCACACGAGGCTCGTAAAGATTCGTCAGAAAACAGACCTAAACTCAAAACAAGTGGGAAAGAAAGACTGAACCAGGGCTCACAGGTTTGGCTGTTTCCATTATTCCTGACGTAAAAGAAAATTGTTGTTTTTACTTCCGAACAAGTGCGAATTTGTTGAAAGAATTATTATGCGTGCAGCTCAGAGGGATCGCAGATGAAAGCTGGAAATGCATGAATTTTCCACTTTCCCAAAAGGGTTTGGTAGAGAGAATTCAAACTATGCGTAGAGTGGTGACTGCGTTACATTTACTATTCAAGTTCAAAGATTACATTTCTACTACTTGCTTTTTTACAATGTGTTCCCTGCCGTCTACGGTTTTGTTGAAATCTCGAATAGACATTTGTGAGCATATCTTCGTGGAAGCAGGAACGGAACGTGGTATTTGAAAGATCTCGATTACTTATGGGCTTGCTTCTTTTTTTCCTTTTCAAGTTGCATGTTGGAATGACAATGAAATATTAAAATCCAAAGCGATTCCACACTCTCCCACTTTTCCAAAGAAACGCTGCCATTCATTCGCCCCTTTTCTGTGTGGAGAGGAAAGTGAAATTGTATGTACTAGGTATTCAAGGCTGTACACAGCAAGCAAACCATATTTTTCTCTTCTTTACACAGTAAAAACTCCGTGGCAGGAAAAGTATTGCTATACGTGACTTATCACTTGACATCTGGCTTATATTTTACTCCCGGATTTTTATGCTGATTCGTCGATAGTTATACTTGGAGCAAGAGAGTAGCTAACCGACAAACTGTACGTGTATATGGAACATAACACGGTTTCAGAAATAGTTCGCGTAGGATGTGTAAACGTTCCTATGTACATAATATAACTTTAAGTTTGACTGTGTTGTAACTTCCGAAAGAAGATTCATTGTGTTTTCCCTGCCCTCTTATAGTTCAGTGAGATTCTTTCTGCTGCATTAATTATCATACTTGATGCTTGCTTGCATAGATAAGTAGTACGTGAAATGTGTTCCACTGACTCTACAGAATGGAAGCCGGATTTTTCTGGTTGGCTTCGGCACCAGCTTTCACGCTTAGACTTTATTTGGTGCGTGCCTTATACGCTTCTACTTTCCCACGTACGTATATTCGTTTATCCCCATCAGAGATAATTCTGGTGGGTGGAGGCGTACATTATTTTATCATGCCTTTCTCTCTCTCTCCAGTTAAGAGAAGTGGGAGTGAGACAAAAGAAAATAACAAATAAAAACGAAAAACTCGTATTCCAACTCGCACTGCTGCTGCTGCTTCATGCTTCAAGCTCAATTCCCTGGATCGACAGGCTCTTTAAGATAAACGGTAAAAACGTGTTTGAATTTATGGGTAAAAAGTTTGTGTGCCTTGTATGATAATTCCAGGCATTCCCGAGAGGATTGATTATGCACCCGGCTCCTCCAGGCAAGAGCTTTTTCCAGAAGCTTCTCTTGAACTTTGTGACATCCCTTGTGCAATCAACACAGTGGAGACGAAACTTCAGCTTTCCACCAATCACATTGGCAAGGGTTGTGACCGGGACACTTATGGAGTTCACTCCCAACGAAAACTCTGTGGTAAGCTCTTTCGCTCAGAGAGACGAAGGAAGTTTTCTTATTTTTCCTAGTCATTATTACTATATCATTACGTGGAGCATCCCAGCGAAGAAGATATGCATTTGCACGTTTCCCCCTGTAGACTCTTAACAAGTATGCATCAGAGACGGTCTAGGTTTTTCGAGTGCACGTTAGTTTTTGGAGCTGGTGAGTAGTCAAGTGCTGGCAATACGTACTTGAAGAGAACTTGTAGTTTGGAGTTGGAAAGCCAACAAGTCATATTATCGGGTCTGAACGGGAAACTCAACAAGGAGCCTTTATGACTTTTCTACAGAGCTCCGAAGTGGATGAGGAGAGTCACACGTAAGTCCGCATTTTCTCCACGAGTCTTTTCGCCATTGATTGAGCCGATGCGAGAATTGCTCTCTGTCGATGAATGTTTTCGTACCAACAAGCACTTCACTAATGATAGGAAATTTGAAGTAGAACGCACCATAGCCGTTGTACGGTCGTGAAGTTCCAAAAACTCATTGTACTTCCGTAGTACGGCCATTACGGGGAGAAAGCGAAGTTCGCAGAGGACGACGAGAACAAGGTTTAAGCATGCCAGAGAAGTCGGTGGATGTGCCTGGCGGAGTGTGCACATTTGCGCAGAATAGCCGTTACTCACCGTCACAAGCCAGCAGCACCATCCTTTTTGACTGCAAATTGATTGTTCGTAGTTCTTTCTCTCTTTGTGTGTACTATTTTTACGCTATCAAGGATGAAATTTCCCTGCGCAAAACGATTTCGAGCATGTAAAACCCTCTTTCTTTCTCTCCTCTGCGAAAAATACATATTACATTCCAAAAATTTTTCCTTTGTGATAGCACAACTGTCTGTTTATAACTCCCTGTCTCCACGCTTTTTAAACGAGGCTGTTGCTTCCACAAAAAGGAATGACAACTCAGAAATGGAGGAGAACGACGTCGACAACAACACGAAATCGGATGAAAAACTAAGACGAGAGCGGGAGAAGTGGCTGAACAATGTTATATAATATTCAGATATGTACATATAATGTGTACAAAAATGGAGTCATGTCTGAAGAAATGAAAGGACGAGACCGTGTACACTGGCTGATGAAAGAAATTTTTAAAGGATTCACTTTTATTACAGCGTCTCTCACGACGAGAGCTCTAGAGTGATGATTTTGTCAGGCTCAGACAGAGCATTCCTCAAGGATTTAACCGCTTGCCCGTTTATAATAGAATCTCGGCAATTGTTCATGTACGTAGGCATTCACGCATGGAGGGTGGATTAGTTGGATAAAAATTTGCATATCAAAAGGCAGAGAAATTGCATTAACCAGACAACAAAGGGATCATCTATATACGACAGTTTTTCATAGCTCATATCAATGTGCATAAACTTGAGAGAAATATAGGACATCAAGTTATGCAGTTAGGCTATGCATTCATAGGTTTTGTAATAGAAAAAGTTAAACTATTTTCGTGTTAACGCACGCCTTTCAAATCCTGATTCTCCGTTGAAAACCTTTTGAAAAAAGTACTTTGTAGAGGGACGCTCTTGATACAGCATTTCATGGAGATTTTGAGAATGGTATTTCTGGTTGAATTTTGGTTATCAATAAAGGTTAAAGGGACATGAATTTTTCGGCATATGGGTTTGTGACTGTGCTTGTTTGTAAGGATAGATGAAAGGTCAAAGGTTACTTGTATCTTGTGTGGATGAAGTAAGGTAACGTTTCAATCATTCGGAGAGAGGAGAAATAGCTATTTTGTAAATGACCTCTAGCAAGGTCGTGCATAAAGTATGAAGCTGGAATAGTTGTCGAAGCTGTCACTTTAAGTAGGAGGCAAAAGAGTAATGAGAGCACTGAGAACAATATAGCGAAATGTGTATCTGCTTCATTTCTTATAATCTTGTTGGTTGCTTTCACCGGGTGAATCCCACAAGGTCGAGAAAGTTGTAGTATTTTCAAGGTATTTTCCCTTTGGAGATTTTACATTAAATAATTGTGATAGTAAACTTAAATATTTTATAGATACGTAAGTAATGAGTGACATTTCCGAGATTTTTGAGATCGGATTTGGCTCTTCTGTTTTCTAGTTGAAGCTACTAAAACTAAAAACCTTTTTCGATCTCAAACAATCTTGGTGTGAATTATGGTTGACTTTTTCCTTGGAATGCTAAAAAGCCAAAGGATATTGTTCATTTCCTTTCGTTTTGACATAAAACAGGTTTTTAACTTTTTCGGTATTTTCCGTTTCGAAATATATGACAAAAGAAAGCTGCGATTCACAATCACCGTCAAGACAAAGGAGGGAGTTGTGCTTTCGCGGAACATTTTTCAAATCACAATGCGACTCGCCAATTTAAAAGCCTGCACAACTATGCTCCAATCACTTGACATTATAATAAAGGACGACGTTTGTCTCCGGCTGCTGAGGCGAATAGCAATCTTATTAGTGCATACACGAAGAAAGCCTCTCTGCCTTATTACTTTGCTGTAGGGCATTTGACTGTGTTACTTACGCTCATCGAGTTGCTAACTACACGTTCGCTCACATTTTTCCTGTTATATATTTGCACTGTAATTGAAGTGACATGGGAGAAGCAGGTTGCTCGGCGGAGGACTACGGGACTCTGATGTGGAGAATAAAAATGCGCAACAAAACATTATCTCGAAGTTTCTTGGCTTTGTTACACAGAGTACTATGTGGGAGATTCTGCGAAAGCAATCCAAGAGAGTCCATGTTCCATTGCGACAGAATAAATGACCTTGCCAGTGCAAGGCGCTCCCTTCCACAATCAAGTCGTATGACTGCATACAGATGCTCCCGCCCTAGACTGTCACTGGATTCTCAGTGCTCACTTGACTATGAAGCGTACGATTTTACTGGAAAAGAATCAACTTAGCACAGCGTCAGAAAAAAAGCAATGTGGTATGGCAGATCCACACATGGTATTTCGTATGGAGAACATTAGAGAAAGAATAAACTCTTTTACAGCTCCATCTGATTTACTTTTATTACAATGATCTTGTTTTTTGATTACATGGAAATTTCATTATTCTCAAGTCGGCGATGGTGTGTGTGTGGCATCTGATAGACTTGATTGGTAAGAGTGTGTGTGTGTCGGCAGGCAGAGAAAGGCTGTAAGGAAGCATGCACACTCATTAATAAAAATGTTCATGGCACATGGACGAGGAAGAAGACTGTAGAGACGAAGAAGGTGGGACGAAAATCTTCTCGGGAATTGTCAGTCATTTAAAGGGAAAGTAGAGTGAGGGAGACTCCTTCTCACAACTCACTCAGTCAGTCTCTCAAGTTAATTTTTAACAATGTGGTGAGAGAGGACATGAAATAAATGCGATGTTGATGATGCCATGTTTGGCCTTGTGGGGCGATCAAGATGGATGAGAAACCATCAACGGAGTAAGCCGCAATATAGTGTGAGCTGTACATAGCCACGGAGCCAGTCACTTCGAATGCTCTGTCTTTCAATGTGTACACACAGAGAGCGGTGTTTGTGCAAACTAATGACGTACGAGGTTCTAGTGCTCTACACGTATTGTCTGGATTGTTATGTCAATTTAGGCAATGAAGGCTTACATAAATACATGCCTATATTGCACACGTAATAAGCCTAGACCACTAATAGTGGGTATATAGTATGTGTATGTTCTCCAAGTTGAGTGATTCTCCGAGCTGAACAATTTTTTTATATATGTATTTGTTGTTTAAATATAAGTCGCCGGATTTCTCCTTAAAATCCACTCGAGATAGGCATGAAAGATGTGTGTGTGTGTGAGAGCGTGCCTACTTCCTTCATCGTATCCCATTATCACCCCTTCGAGCTAGACACGTTTTCCAACATGGTCCTTGTGAAGAACATTCCGAACTCTATATCGCTTTGGTGTCTCATTCACTCTACGACTAATACTACATTAAACGCGTACATAATGTATTTTGCTTCGCCAAGAAGAAGAAAGGTTCCTTCAGGATATCTTTTCTTGAGCTTCAATCTGCTTCCGAAAACGCGACCAGTTACGGGAAGTCTTATAACAAATAATACAGGTGGCAGTAAATAAGATTTCCTATATTTACCGTCACCCCCTCAAATGAACCATGTCGAATTGGGTGCAAGTAAGACGATAATCATGTAGTAGGCAGAGAGTCAGGACGTGCTATTGATATCAGTTTCACGTGATATTACCTCAACCATCTCGTCCTTACCTAAACCCTGAATTGCTCGTTCATCTAGAATCCTTTCGCGCACATAACATAGATACCTCACCCCATTCATTCGCTATTGCTGTCGATAATAGTATGTAAAAAGTGGAAAGTGGTCTTCTTCGCGAACTATATTGGCGAAGGGAAGAAAAGTATTGTTGAAGGTAAATCGTGAGCTCGTTGAGGCAGACATAACAGATGCAGGCAATACCGCGAAACTGTGTGTGGAATTGTCTGCTCCTGCTATGCGTAGTATACTCGGCACTGAATACATTACACGGTTTTTTTCCTGTAGCTCACAGCACAAAAACCGCGTAGCGTCTTTCACTCTTTATAATGTTTCTCTTCCTTTCTCACTTTCTCCCCCGAACGGAGCGTAATAGTATCTGCCATCTGCCTTCTTGAAATAGTGAAAGGAAATGAGATTTCATGTGAGCTGTTTCGCCACACTCTACTTACTGGGAGAAAGGATGCGAAACACCAACTATATCGTAAGGGCCGTGTTGAAGAAGGGAGGAAACGCGAGAAATAAGGTTGGATGGATCGAAGGAAGAAGCCCTGTCGAAACACCAATCATATTTTTCATGAAACGCGTACAACGCGAGTTATGGTTGATGTGCAGTCGATTCTTCGCCCGAAAGGAAATATGAGAGATGTTTAATGTGGTCAAAAGTGTTGTTGTCTTGCCTTTTGAGTCGTGTCAGTTTGTAACGTTGTTTCGTTCACGTTCACATTCCGTGTTTTGACACAATGGGGGAATTACCCTCGTCGGGGCAAAGACGATAAGGAGAAATTCAAGGGCTGAATGAATGCACGAAATTTATTATGTTCACCGAGCATCCTTAAAGTAAGCCTCTTTAGTTGAGAAGGCTTAGGGTACTGCTCTGCTTGTCATATCAGTAAAAAGATGGTAGCTCTTTAGACATGCTTCCCACAAGCAAATCAATGGCACTTTCCAATAATCCATTTGATGGTAGCCACTCATTGACAACGTGATGAGACATGAACTAAACGGAGATTTTTTTACCGAAGCTGATTCCAGAATGGAATATTTTTTATGTCTGCCCTCTGATGTAAACGTCAAATTTTCACGGTTCAAGAAACGAATTAGTGTCGGAAAGTGTTTTGTTTGAACCTTTTCTGTTTATTATATTTATAAAAAAGCTCAGGGTATAGGTTTAGTAATGAACATGGGAGCAAAAGTCAAATCCATATAAACACTCCGGATATATCACCAACGCTGCGTTTAGCTCAAAAGCGGATACTCAACAATAAAGCCCCGAGTTTCAAATTTCAACCTGAAAGTATACAGCTTCGTGGCTGGCTGGAGGGTGCATTAAGAGCCTGGTTTTAATTTCAACCAGCCTCTCTTCTACACGAGGAGTGCATACTAGTGTAGATGAGAGGAGAGCATATTGGAAAATGCAATGGAATGAAAGAAGAAATGAAACAAACCTGACGTTAGAGTTATTAGGTTGCCGATAAGATAACAACCAACCATGAGCCGTTCTCTTCTGCTCTCGCCGTGAACCAGGCTGTCGCTGTTTTGCTTATACTCTCAAATCTAATGGCGTGCCATTATTCATGCATTAAACGGAAAGCTTGTGCAGAAGTGAAAGTGTGCCTGCTCTTGTTGTGTTTGTGTATTGGATACAAGAATTTCAGAGAGGTGAAAGAATTTTCTTGGGAAAAGTTGAGAAAAGAAAGGTCTTCCCGGCGAGGAAGTACCTTGAGTTGTATTTACATTATAAAATGGATTTGTTTCACTGCAGAAAGAACGATCAATTTAACAGGGTTTTACTGCCTCCGGCTATTTTCTGATGCATGAAGATACGAGAACCTGGTTGCTCTCGTGTGTTGCGACATATTCGCTTTTCTCATACAATAGCGTATGCACTCAACTTGGGTAGATGTATTGTTATGTGGTAGTGCTTTATTTCTTCTTTTGGTTTGGTTTCCTTGCAGCGACATAACCTCACAATGCGTCTCTGGTTTAGCCAATTTTATGGCATATGAATGTTTTGAGGTTACATTTGAAGAACGTAATTCATGAACCGTATGCAACGCGTCTGACATTCATGAAAAGGAAATGTATGTAATGTGAATTTTTTTTGTCTGTTTTTTCTCTTGAAAACAGAAATGAATCGACATCATTTTGCTCTCTTTGTGAGAAACTGCCGACTGATTCTTCTTCTCCGACGGGAGCACTCGGATGGAGACCTGAACACATTCCGACCAGCAGAATGGAGATGGAAGATCCCTCAGGTAATGAAGTCTCATTTCCCTACCTCTCTTTTATTCATTTTAACAATTGATGCTGCACTGGTGGCTCAAGGGAAGTGCTTGCTCCGGGATAAATGGAGGAAATGAAAACATGGACAGAGATATTGAATTATGACGATGAAAGGTTTTCCGTGTGTCTTGGCTGGCTTGAATGGTGTGGTTGCTTGAATGTCTTTACAAACATTTTAAGAAGGAATATTTTGCACATGGCTATAGTTTTTCTTAAAGTGCCGGTGTCATATTCTTAAAGTCGGCGAATTCCGATGTATCATATCATTCTCCAGTTTCGATGAGCGAAATCGGGTATTGCCTACATTACATGAACAAATCTCTCGCAGTAATTTTGGCAAAACCGGAAAAATTCACATTCACGTCATGTTCAAAGGACGTGTCATGAGCATACATAGTTCATTGATTGCTCTGAATTCAGTGAATTCCGACTTGAAAGTGATCGAATTTTAAGACAGAACATCCAATTTTGAACAAATCTGAACCTTATCGCATTCGTTCACATTTATGTGCCGTAATATACACGAGTATTTTCTAAAAGTTGTTTGAAGTAGTTGAAATTTGATTTATTTCAACCATGAATACCTTGTTTTTAGTAAAATACTCATACATCAAACATTCTTTTCATGGAATATATTCAAGCAAAAGGTGATGCATTTCAAAACGACATAAAGACCAGCAGTTGTATATAATTGGAAAAGTCCATAGCGGAGTACAAGAACCTTTTTTGTCTTCACCTTCATTATATTTTACGTCTCTCCTCATCATCATTTAGCATTTAGATGAATAGTTTATCTTGTTGTAATAATATGATGTGTGAATGCATGTACCTATGCATAAGGATGTGCTTAAAACCTCGGTACGAAAACGAATCGTTTTGTTTGCTTGCCTCTCTCTCTCCGTGAAAGCTGAAAAGGAAATTGCTGTGGATGCAATCGGAAGGCTTTTGTCTCTCATGAGGATGTACTCCTACTGATTACACACGTACGAGCATGAGTAGTCTACAGTCTCTCCAGCCTTGTGGAGTGCACAGTGTGTTTTCCCTGCTGCCACTCACAACTCACACAGAGTGCTCATATCAGTTTGTCTGAAAATGAAAGTTATTTCCCAACCAGTTCATGAATACAATTGTACACTTACATGAGAAACGTTCTAGCTTTATAGACGTAACGTACCGTCCCTCATAGCCATTATATATATCCAACTTTCTCTCTCGTTCCTTCTGTATCCAGTCACTTTCTCTTCCACACTGTTATTGCTTACATGTCCATGTCATCTTCTTTTCTACATGCATGCTCAATTTCATGCACCATTCCCCTTTTTCACGCCGCCATAATTCATCTTGTGGGAATTGGTTGGATCATTGGGAAATCAGGCCAATATAAGAGAGTCTAGTAGATGTCTCTTCCTCCAGCCTGGTGGAGTATGTAATGAAGTAAAAAAATATTGAAGAGTAGAAAGAAAAAGTGAAGCACTTTCTCCTGCTTTTTTCTACAGTGGAAATACCATTACAAAAAAAAACTTTTCGACACTTTTATGCTCACACGTTACATTTAGCCATTAACTATACATATCAATTCATTCTCGGAAAAAGTTTGCTTCTCTCTAGTTATTCTCCGCCCCTTTCTATGATCTGTGCATAACTCATTTTTTGTAATGATGGGGAACGTGATGTTTTCAGACAAAAGAACAACACACACAAGTCATCAGTTTCCGTTCTTTGAGCGTTGTAACGTTATATTCCGGAATTTACCATTATGGTATGTGTGTGGCTCTCGTGCTCGTTATTCACAACGTGATTTTCATATTTATTTAGGGAGTAGCAAATCATTTAATTTGCTATGATATGTGCATGGTTTTATGGCTTTTTCGACGGAATTTTGTAAAGAAGTTGAGTCTTTGAAAAAGTGGAATGAATCTGATGCTCTTTGTATGCTGTTGCATTGGTGTGGCCTTTGCTTGTCTTCGTGTCTGTATGGCACACACACAGCAACAAATGAAATAATTTTCATCCTCCTTCATCCTTTCTCCCTCTTTTACAATTTTCAACATCCACTTTTGGCTGATGGCCAGACATGGAGAGGAGCAGAGATAGTGGAGAGCTTTCGTATTTCTGTGGCATTCGTTACAAGGACGGAAGGAGAGAGGAGGCATGCAGTTTTTTTCATCTCGCTAACGAGTAGTAACGATCTTCTCGTTCACAGTCAACTTGGAAAAGTTGAATGAGGGGATTCTTCCTCTTTCCCGAACACACATTCTCTCTCTCTCTCTTCTCTGGACTCTTGGTGTTGGAAGTGTTTTGGTGCATGAAGTTACTGATCAAGCCATAAAAAATGCTGAATTTGCTCCAAAATAGCTAGCCTTCCCATTGAGCACGTTTCTCTCTATAAAATCACCATATTACACTCCATACTCTATACATATGTACACGAAGGGTGGATAGTTGTTGTCAACTTCAATCAGTGAAAAGGAGGTCTCATCATAAAAGAGAACGGCATTCATACATATGTGCATACAGTACTCCAAGTCACAACTTCTATGAATCATGACTAACAACTCTACACTCGACTTGTGTATTTTTGTATACAAAGTGACAGCGAATTCCTTGAGTACAGCAGGCGGATTCATTTCCTCCTTCTCCGTCTGAAAGGATGAGAGTAACAACCGCAGTCACAACAACGTCGACACGTTGAATGCACGTCCTTATGTATTTGATCAATATCGTTTCACAACGAAATTTATTAAGAATCCACAGCCACACACACGTCACAGTATTCGCCATCCCATCCCACAAAATATGATACGATCGTCCCGTCCGATTGTGCGTAAGAAGATGTCTACATAAAATGGAAAAAATAATTTTTTTCCTTCTTAAAATATTCTTTCGACTGTCAGAATATTTCCGATAACGGAAATTCCCTTTCAACATAAATTATTTACGTTTCTTCTACAGTTTATATTGTCTTGCAGTGAATAAATAATGCTTGTTGTATTTCAACCGTGGGCCTCCGTATAGGGTAGTGAGTATTGAAAAAAGTTTCATTAGACACCAAAGCTAGAGTTTTGGGGTGGAAAAGGCTTTGTCTTTAAAAAAAAATGTTTATTGCTGAACGCGGATGACATTTTATGGAAGGCATGTGGCAAGGCTGTCGCCACGCTAGGGATTTCCAGAGTAAACTTGAGAGAATGCAATATTAAGTCATAAATAAGGATTTCAGCCATATTGTCCTCACTCATATTACATTTCTGCAGTTCTCTGCCCGCCTCAAGTGTACAAGGGTAGAGGGTACAGGCCATTTAAACGGAGACGAGGGATGCACAATAAAAAAGGGAGCAGCATTGCAGTAGTTAGTAGGCAGGGCCTTTTTTCACTCTTACATTAAAACGCAGCATCCTGGCTGTAAGTAGCAAACTGTTATGCATCAACTGATAGGACCTGTGCGTGGAATGAAAATTATCGCCAACAAAGAGCGGAGAGTCATGGGGCAGAAAGAGAGAGAGAGAAAGCGATAACATTCCTTCCCTCATATGACTGTGTATTTGTGTTGGTATTACTACGGGAAGTAATTGTTGCGAATGTATTGTAAAAGGCACACAGTGGGGTCCTTTGTTCGATTTTGATAGATGAGTTGTAAGAATTGAGCTTATATCCGGCGTTTGATTTGATGACGAACCTTTCTCTGCTTTCTCTCTCCTTTTTCCCTTTCGACCATCTTTTTTTTCTCTCCCTCTTTTCTTTGATCGATAGTTTTCCTTCTTCCGTGCTCAACGGTGGTCGTGGCTGGAGTAACAGCAAATAATATAAAATGTATAGGTGAACGTGCGAGGAATTCCAAAGGACTTTTTTTCCATTTACCCAGAGTTGCATTCAACATGAAGGAGAAAAGGCTGAGCTATATCAGATATATATAGACGTCTTTGGTTTGTTGCCTTTCAACCTCCTCTTGCCTTTTCGTGCTCAGTATCTATTTGTCTGCTTTTGAAATGTAAGAGAAGGCACAGAAATAGTTGTCGAATCTGCCTTTCTTTGAATTCTCTTTAAATCTAGGTATCAGCAGGTACAGCAAATGAATATTAAAAGGAAAATCAATTTCCACTGTGTTAAAAGCATGTTTCAGTCATTCTATTTGCTGCGACGGCATTAAATGATTACTTCTGCAGGGTGCATTGTGTATTTCACTCGAAATCTTTTGCACAACCTGTTCGAACCTTTTTTCACCCTGTTTTTTGGATAAATTGTTTAAAGCTGTTCTGTAGGTTTGGACCGGCTATATTACTACTTACTGATTGCAGTAATTTTCGATATACTATATGTAGTAGATTGTAAAACTTTATGTAATTTGTAGACCCACAATAATTTCTGTTAATTCAAAAGAGTTTCTCTTTTCAACTTGGAAATTACTATCGATCAAAAAAATCATGTCGAGTAGTCATTAGTCCATTGTATGAGTGTGCCAAAACAGGTTAGTGGGAAAGCAGAGTATTAATGCACAACAGAATATGAAATGGCGTACAAATGATTGGTAGCAGAATGCACATGGAGAAAGGGCACCCCGTGCTTCCATCTGCGGCATTATTTCGAGTTGGTTTGCATGCTTAATTGACTGTTGCTCATTTATTTCCTAGTTTCGTGCATGATGATGACGCATGTAGGTATGCAAAGTCCCAACCAGGCCATAATAAAGGGAAATGTACTCTGTGATATACTTTAGAAATCCTTCAGTTTCAGCGTATGTGTGTGCGAGTCTCGAGACACGAAGAATGGAGACTTCTGGGAAATTTCTGATTTCAATGTGAGTGGCTAGGACTCAAGTGGTGTTCCATTTGTACTATCGCCTCCACCAAATTTTACCCACTTCCCAGAAATAAGGACAATGTAGCAACCCAAGTGTAATGTATACATTCCCATAAAATGTATGTACAACACGGGCAAATATCGGAGGGCAAACACACTCACACGCTCCTAGACATTTTTATTACAATGGTTCGCTCTTGTGTCAGAAGTACGATTTTTATACAGAGCGCTTGCTGGAAATGCTCATTTTTCTCCTGACATCAAATGCAATAATTGGAGTATTCAAACTACATGAATGCTGCTTGAGTACAGAGGAAAGGATTGTGTTTCTATTTTTCATGTTGGCTTTTCGGGCTCACCATCGTCAACAAACGGTGCACTACTGAGACGCGACCGGAAAATGGAAATGGTTGTGAAGAAATTTTAAACTTTTGGATAGAGAGGAGCAATCATTTTTACGTTTCCTCACATAATACCCCGTATGCACAGGCATAATAGAAGAACATGGTCTTGCTCTCAGAAAACCTAATGGAAGCCTGTCATGCTACAAGAGGTGAAAGTCTCTCTCGGACACAGGGAAATCAAGATGGAAAATCAATATTTTCACAGTTCGTACACTCTCTGAAAGCTCGCTACCAGAGGTATATCTCTCCACTCACGGCATCGCTTATATCTGCTCCTATTATGTGTGGCCCTAATGTACAAATGAATCGACATGTCTTTCGACGCAGTACATGGACGCTTTGTTCCACCCCACATTGTATCATATTCGACTGCTTCTCTCTAATGGATGGCTTGAATAAATACTAACCGTCTACGCGGAAGAAATGCTGTGTGTGTGTCTTAATACACATCCTTTCCATAGGCATTTTTAAGCGAGTGTGTGTGTGGAGCTCCATTCAACCATGCGTTTCAATAGACGAGTATAATTCAAACGATGCTTGATCGCTTTCTAAAAGTTAGTTCACATTCCATTCCTTCTCGCCTTTTCCTCCGTAATGCTCAGAGGAAAAATATTCCTGGTTTGAAGTCATCTCAGCATGGAGTTTATCTACGAGCACATACAGCACTGGAGAAAGTATTGAGAAAGTGCAGAGAGGAGTTACAGCAAAGTTCATTGTATCACTTACCTAATATTTATATGCTTTCCTCCGCATACCCTTGGAAATGGATTTTAAAAAGGAAGCGTTCCCTTTGCCGTACCTCGTCTCTCAAGTGCTTTTCTCAACTTATTCCGAGACTTCGAAGTTTGAACGGGCATAGTATAACGTGTGTGTGATAATATAATAACTTTCTTTCCTCTTTCGATCCCCTTCTCAGGGCAGTTTAATCCTGGAGTTGATTCTGAAAGTATTTTATGTGCTGGCTTCTCGCTTCTTTGTCGTTTGCGAATAAGCATGGAGCTCAACCCTTTCTTACGATTTTGTCGAATTATTGTGGTATTATAGCGGATGAGATGAGGAATTGATCTCAAGTAGGTTTGTCTCGCGTGAAATATAAAAAGATAGAAATGGATGCGTCAGAACAAATTACGTATTCTGTTTTTCAGCGTGCTATTTTATTACTTGAAGAAGTAATCATAATTTTGCGTTTAAGGTTTGGTCCATAGGGAGCCAGCGAATTCATCGAGATATTCTGCTCGATATAATTCTCTTTACTGAGCTCCAAAAGAAAGTTGGTTCTTACCCAAAATAGGTTTTGTAGACACAGATGAGAAAATAGGTACTGTAAATTCATTCTTTCGGACAAAGCTTGGAAATGTGGAACAAGAATGGCTTAAAGTGTCATGTTTCCATTTTTGCTACCTGTCTAAAACTGAGGGAGCGCGATGTGGGCCATGCATAGAGATTTAGTGACGCGAACATATGTCACATAAGTACTTTTTTGGACTGGAGATAACCGAATCCGTTTCCTAAGAATAGCCTACTTTATAAGCCTGAGGTTCATGAGAGCATGACAAATCAAAACGTGGATTTTTGAGTCCTCGTTTGGCAAGCCAAGGAGATATTTTATGGCTCCATTGAACGTCACAGTTGAGTCGACTGGGGGATGAGATTTTTTATAATGGACGAATCATGTCTATAGAACTGCTTAGCACAAGCAAAGCCTTATCTCCAATCCCTTTCCACACTTTTACGAAACGTATGCATGAAGCCTTTGTTGTTCGTTGGGGGAAAATGGCAAACCGTTCTGCACACCTTTACATTTGCACTCACATATTCAGCCCGAGGAGCAACATTTCGAAGGACCTTGACATATTCCAAACAATATCCCCCTTCGCTCCAAGCTTTTCTGCTTTCTTGTTTGTCTAATCATTAAGGAGGAGAAGACATGAAAGGTAGTTGTTTTTCGAGAAGTGGCATGTGGTGAGTTGTTGTTCTGTTCAGTGTCATATGTAAAGCTCCTTGATATTTGTTTTTTTTTTCGCAATTTCCATCGCATCGTGCGTGGGTTGGTGAAGAATAAGGTATTCCACTGAACTGACTTAAACTCTCTGTAAGGCCACAAAGGAATTTGGGGAAATGGCAGACAGTTGGGAAACGAGATTGAAAATTTTCACTTTGAGCAAATACAAGGAATCGTGTTTGTAAGCACCATAAATTAGCTCCGCTCCTATGTCTACTTACATGCCAAAGCTTTGAGATGTTGATGATTGCTTCGAAAGAGTCGCAGTTAGTGGTATTTCTCGGTAACGACTTTGATCACTTTGACAGGGAAACTGGGCAGAAAACTTTAATTAGGTTTGAGAGCACAGTATTATGAGGCTTTGTGTGCTCTCTGATGTCTTCGATCGATGTCTTCGATGACGGAAGAAATTAGCTTCGGGACTACGTTCATTGTTGTGCCTTGCTTTATACGCCTCTGCTTTTACATATCGGCAACTAAGGACTTGTTGAGATATTGTTTGTGAGAATTTTCATCTCATAATTATTCCAATCATTTCTCTTCAACTTTAGTTAAGGGTTAATGTACTCTGATATTACACTACAAAGGAGAGAAAAAGCACGTATATATGGCATCGGTAAATGTACAGAGTGGGAAAGCTGTAAATTTAAGGAATTTGATTGAATTTTTTTACCAACAACGATTTTCACTCTTCACTGGTTCTATTCTTGCTTCGTAAGTAAGAATAGATTGGACAATACATGCTCTCCTACTGGTGTAGTCCGTTCGTGCCATTTCGCTTCATTTTACCTGCGTCATCATCAACGTAGCCCCATTTTCCTCTCCATTCCCACTAAGCCTTTGCTGTTTATCTCTAATCCTTTCATTTCTTGGGTACTACATCATATAGATGATTGTATAGTGACTTCTCCACAGCTCGCACTCCTCCAGTCCTCAAACACAAGTCGTACACATTTTACGGATTTTTTCTTCCCTTTTGTACTTGATTTCTACAAAAGAAAGTTGTTCACGTGGAATAAATAAATTTCACTAACGATTATTTGATCATCAGTATTTTGTTCCTGTGTGTACGTGCAACCTTCTGATATTGCTATAAGGACATACTGCGAAGGATGCCATTAATTTTGGAAGCACCACACTAAATACAAAGAGACGAGTTAGAAAGACATTGGAAATTGGAGATCGGCTCCTGTGACTCGAATTCGGTTTCCCAGCAGTCGCCCACAAATCGAAATATGATATTTTGATGTCAGTATCCTCTCCGTCTTGGCCAGAAATTCTAGCTTACTGCTCGTTTCCGTGGTCATTTGAGGTGCAAAAATAAAGGCTTCAAAGTCCGAACCTTCCTTAACCAACCTTCTCTGATATAATCTACTCTCTGAATCTAAAGATAGTCTGAATGTTTGCCATTTTTAATAGGTTGTAACATCTATGGAGATATATTGGTGGACTTTTGAAAGGATTGGCATTTCCGTATAAAATCAAACTTTTACACGGAGAGTTCGTTCACTTGAGATACATATGAATACAAGATAATATATAGAGCTGGCTCCATATAAGAAAATCATGGATTGGCACAATTTTTTCCTTGTTCTCAAAGAGAAGTTTCCCAGATTTTGTGCACAAACTTTTCCTATCATTGTTCCGAGTTTTCATGTGAATATAATTTGAAAGGGGATAAGAAAGTTTCCACATTTTCACTCAACATTCACACTGAAACTGGAGTGCTCATACCATCTCGGAAATACCATCGGTAGCGATCCTTTATACTGTTCGAAAACTGAATGTTTGAATATACAATTGAATGAATCATGAAGACGCACAGCGAGATAGTACTAATGCAATTTCCCATTTTAGGATCTCTTTTCACTATTGAAAGCAATAGGCTCTTGCAGCGGTAGACAAGGTACACACAAAGAGTGTACAAGATGAAATAGAGATTTTTTTGCGGAGAATGACTGTGGAATTCAGTATGAATCGGGTAAAAGAGTCCATAGTTATGTGTATCGCCCTTTTACCAAATCCGGGAGAACCGATGCGAAAAAAAGTTTGGTGATCATAAATACAAGAAAAAAACGTTTGAGAAGTTGGGATATAAAGAAATCGTTCAAATTCAGTGGTGTACTTGTGAGCATTTCAATTACATGAATCATACACGGAAGTGGGGATATTATCTGTTTGCATTTCATGAACTGAAAACATTTATTGGTCTTTTTGCAATTCTTGCTTTGAGCACAGTAATGTTCCGTTGTGATTTCAGTTTCGCGGTTTTCAGTTGTCGAGTTTGCTGGTTGTTCCTTATATTGATTGGCAGTTATTGCGTTGCAGTATGACCTCAGTTTTAGATCATGAAGTAATTCCAATGTGTGACTAATGTACATCATATTCATTATATGCACTCGTTTTAGCAAAAATATATAACTTTTTGTTTGTCCAGGGCTGTGAAGCTATCGGTGCACATTTTTGTATGTATACTGTGTCAGTAGGTGCACGAAAGCCAAGATTGAAGCTAAATTAATGAATTGTCACAATTTCTCCTCTATACATTTTATCACTGGCAGAACGGAGAGAGACATTAATTGATTGGAAGTCCATTTTCTGCTTTGTGGAATCGTTTCCTTAGGGATTTTTGATACTCGTATTGTTCACTGAAAGTCGGCTATATAAAACGGAAAGCTGCGAGACACATTAAACAGAGAATAAGTATTGGAATTCGGGAGAAATGACTTTCTCTGAGGAAAGTCTCTAGTACCGTAGAAAGCAGGATTACATAAATGACTAATGGTAAATTCCTTTCGTTAAATATGTTTGTTCTTATTGTATGTTTGTAGGTTTGTGATGATGAATGGCACCACTACGCCATATCCACGGTCTTCCCTGAAGTGCAGCTGTATATTGATGGGCAGCCATTCAAGCAGGATAAAAATAATCCAGAAGTGATTGTGAGTGATCCAGCTACAGCATTTGTTCTAAACTCTTTATTGCTTTTTAATATTAAGCAGCAAATCGGTAATCTTCTCTTTACACACAAGGGATTAATTTTCTTACCTTTCGCCGTTACCAACAAATAAGTGCTGTTAATATGATTGAACTTTTGGAAAAGCTATACATAGTTTTATGAGAATAAAAATACATGTATTTTTATTCTCATAAAACAATTATTGCCTTTTCAACTTCGTTGCTTCCACTGTGTATTTCATGTCTTTGTAATTAGTTTTTTTATGATAGATTGTAGTTGGATGATTATCGTTTTTCTAATTTTCTCGCAAACAGGACGATTGGACCATTCATTATGCTAAAGGAATTAATACATCTTTGAGTATCGGAGCATGCTGGCAAGGGTCAGAAAACAAGTTCAAACACCACTTCCGGGGTTATCTCGCCGGACTCTCACTCCTTATTGGAAAGACCGAGGATCCCTCCGTTCTGGCCTGCTTGCACAAATGCAAAGAGAGTCTGGAAGTGCCGGGAATGGAAGTAGTTCAACCTGGAATGCAGCTTATGACAAATACTGGTACGCATTGAAAAAAAATCATTTTTCTTTCCCCTTCATAAAAGTACACACCTGCGAAAGTTCATCGTAAAGAGGAAGTCGAAGTACATGTGTAAACTCGCATAAGACTCCCTCAAGGCTATAAAATATTACGAACTGGTGGTGGTGGTTGTGTACATTTAAGGGGAAGCAAATATGATTGAAATAAATACTGCTCCCTTCGATTTTGACCTATAACGGACTCCTTGGGGTATTTTTTTAAAGATATGACAGAAATCACTGTTGAAGGAGATAACACAACTGACATTGAGAATTTGATTCGTCGTGTGGGATACATCAACTCCCGAGAATTCCCGACACCGGGTCGCCGTAATCTTCACTTAACCACGAAAGTGATGTAAGTGCACTTCTTATTTTTTCTTTGTATACATGCATACAGCTTTTTTCTCGGTTCTGCTTTACACACTTTCTCTCCGTGTGTGTCGAGGACGGTCGGTATAGACCTTCAAAAGAAGAGTACCGAAAAGAGGAGATGGCGGTATCTACTTTCACTGCCTCTCGCGCCATTGTACCAACAGCCCTGAGAGTGCGAGTGTGTGTCTGCGTGTGCACCCAATTTACATTATGACGATGAGGATGATTGTGTGCAACCCAGATTTTATTCATGCTAACGATGAATTCATGTAGCATGACTAGGACAAGCGTAACTTTTTATTTCCTTTCTCTTTCCATTTTTCTGCCGAAAGAGAATAAAAACGTCTCCGTCCCCATACATTTTTCCGTGTTTTCTTTCAATGGAGCATTTTTCGCTTTCTAAGGAGACGCATATCTACGGTTTGTGGAGAACAGAGAATCTGTATACAATGCACATAATCGTATTATACTTGTGAGAATTCTACTGGGTGCTGTTCCAATTGTGCGCTGTTCCATATGGAGTGGCATAGTAGTTAGAAACATGTATAAAACATACATCAGAGAAAAGATGCAAACACAACATCACCAATGCTATTATTCTTGCATTATACTTTTTTTTTGCAAAAAACGGAGAAAACTCAAACGAGTGAAAGCTCTCGTCTTTTTTTATTCTTTTTCTACTTTGAACAACAGATGTAGTAGTAGTAAAGGAGAAAGCATAGAAAAACCTAATGGCTGTTGTTAGCTCAAAAAGAATCGAGCGTCCATCACAGGATTTTATTTTGAAAAGGAGGGAAAAAAACAACCTTTGGAGATAAAGCACTTTCGACTGAGTTGACTTCAAACACTTTTCATCATCATTCGTGTGTGTTCTTTCTTCTTTAAACGAAATCAAACTGTGCTTTCTCTGATGATGAGTTATACGAGAAGGCAGAGATTCCCTTTCAGTGGGAAAGGAGTCCAAAGAAAATTCTTTCTCATCCTGGGAAACAAGCCAAAACCGCGAATGCTCGCATTTCGAGAGCGCATTGCAATCTAGGGACTAATTACTTAGCTATGCAATTACAGAACCGGAGAAAGCAGTTTGATATAAAGTAAGCCTTCTTTAATATCACTTTACTACGCAGTTTTCTCCTTGCTTTCCCATCGTCACCAACTTTTTTCATTGAGTCAGTGTGCACAGGTAAATTGAGCAGGTTTTTTCCCTCGTGGTGATGGCTAAACCAAGTTTGACTACTATTGTGCAGGTTTTGGGTTTCCAGCAAATCGAAACAAAGCTCTTTGAGAGAGCACCCCGCTTTGTTGGTTGTCCTTGCTAAATATTGCGGCAAAAGTTGGGTTACGTTTACAAACACAGCGGCATCGACGGCTACTCGCATTTTCGGGAATTTTACAGGTGCAGAAATATTATGGCAATCGTATCCATTTACCAAAGCTATTTACATTAATGATGACTACGACACGGAGAGCGGAGCGCTTGACAAAAATACAAAAATACTTGCCACTCGTTTGCCATACAGTTGGATTGCAGTGGTGGTGGCAAATAGTAATGATGGCCCTTTTCTTTGCCACTCTCTACGTTACTTGGTCTCCATACACCTAGGCACCTCTCCGCGCCTCTCCACATTCCCACAAGGAGCCTTTACACAAAGATATGAGGACATGACACAAATGGTGCATCTACAGCGCAAACGAGAAAGAGAGAGAGAAAGAAAGCGGAAAAAGCCTTCCTCGTTGTTATTCAGATGATAGCCCCGCGACTACACATACTTTTTCCAATCCGATCGATTTCCTTTGTGTGCGGAATCGTTACGGCTGGGCGAAAGACAATCATGATATTTCAGGAATTGTACTTTCTCCATTTATATTTGCTCATTTGATCGTTTGCTCTTACTCGGATGTGTACACAAGCATGAGGACGAAACATACTGTTAAAATACAGTGGCTCGCAGTTATTGTTGCACACACTATATATCTACAGAAGCAGACTGTGTAAATGCCCTGGAAGGATCCGTAGGGCTCATTTTTAAAATATGCTTTTATTTCTCGTGCCGGGAGTTGGCACAATCACCAGTTATGGTCTTTCACAGTAACGACCTATTTCCAGTACTTTTATTTGTTTTGTGGAAGGAGCACTCTTACAAATGTTGCTCAGAAAGAAATATGGAATTGTTTTGGGATTTTGAGTTTTGAGAAAATGGATTTTGAGGAAAGTCTCCGGATTTGATAGTGTGAATGTTCAAATGAACTTCGTATACATGTGCCGTTATGTGTCTTGCATTTCTCGTTTCCGAGACTGTCCCTCTCTCCACCACACTACTGTTCTAAACGTTCACCGATTTGACTGGAGTAATGTTGACAGCCTGCTATCTGTTTTATTCGTTACATGAATTTCTCTTTTCTTGGCTTGTTTGCTTTTTTCCCGATATGGTTGACTTGGTACAATGCTTCTACAATTGTGGTGTGGTGGTGGATGGAGTGCGATTTTGACCACACGTACACTCAAGCAAAGGGTGTTTCGGAGGAGGGTGCCTACCTCCAAGAACGAGAGAAAATGTGTTCTTCGCATTGTATTGCACTCGTATATATATGATTATGGTACTGATGATGGTTTATGTTATTGCTCGCCACAGATGTGAGTCCGGAAAGACTATTAAGATAATCCCATCTGACTCCTTCGTGATGGTCCTGCCTCCCCAGAAGCCAACAATTGAGATCAATGGGACGAGCAATCTGCCCAGGTCAGTACTTTATATTATATTTGAAATTATATACAGTATACATAGTTCTGTTAAAAGGCTCTAATACCTGTTTTCTTCTTCGCAGAGATTACGAAGACTTCCGTCTTGGAGTTCGCGTCTTCTCCGATGTTCGGATTACCATCAGCTCTGACCGGGATGACAACGAAGAGTGGCGTAATGGTGAGTTATCAACTACAAAGGAAGAATTTCACGGTGAATTCTACGGACAATACGGTTTCAGAAGAGGCTCATTTAAAAAAATCTGCACTATTCCTCCACACAAAGGCATTCATTAACGCTGAAAACTTCAGCTCAGCATGATTACACCTTAATGTACCGTTAATTATTTTCCACACTTGTCTTCTCAGCACATCTTGATGAGTTGTGCTGGGTAAGGGATGAAAAAAGCAATGTTGTGTCACACATGACTTGGGTCACAATCCACTTAAACGAACATCAAAGCCTAGATTTAAACTCGTATCATGTGTAGCGGCATTCAATCGTTGGCGTGTGTGGATTTCGCAATTATTTTCGCTCGCTCCATTGACTGTAAATAAAGCGAAATGTCCTCATCATCAGAATCGCAGTGATGTTTTAAATACGTCAACACTCGCGTTATTCCCACAGACTAGCGAAAGTTGTACTTCCTACAACTTTGCATCATTCAACACGACTACAAGAACTCTCGATTATCTCACAAATGCATATTCTTAGGTAGGTACCTTAATGTTCCATGTCGATTTTCCAAGAGTTTTTTTTTGGTTTGGCAAAGAAGGAACTGTTCTGTTGATGCATGTGAGACACAAGCTCCCTTGACGTCTCTCTGCTGGAGTGTTGCTCCATACAACGTTGTTGAATTCTTTCTTTCAAAATTATTTAGATCTCTGCAAAGCATTAATAGCTGACTAGCTTAGGACGTGGTGTGCTGTCAACCTTTGTGTGAGAAATCGCTGGCTCTCACATTTCTCTGCAGTGTATAATTGTCGGGCTTCAACTTCAAACATTCGCTGTTAATTATGACTCTCCGACTTTCTCGCTCAAGTGGAAGCACATATTACATAAATATTCAATAAGGATATAGAGCGCTCCAATGTTCGATGGAAGTATCCGACAGTTTTGAAAAGTAGTGAATGCTGTTCCTGAGCGAGAGAGAGAGAGAGAAAAAACTACTGGAATGTTTAGAAATGAACATAATCTCCAGAGGCACAATAGGAATCCAAAGCATTCCCATATCACACTTTAGAGAACATGAAACAGTTTGAATATTATGGATGGATGCAGCTGCTCTTAACGTTGATTGTCATTGACAATCTCTCCAAAAAGTTAACTACTCTCGTTTATCGTAAAACCTGCTTCCGAAGGTTGATGGCTACATCTTTTCTAAAACATTTGCGTCAGACCTGTTGTGTAATGGATTTTTCCATTCCTCAGCTTACGCGTTGGCACTTGGCACAAGAAACAACTATATTTTTGCAAAAAAAGTGTCAAGCGATTTCTCATTGGTATTTTTGCTTAATGTGCGATTATACTAACTCCACTGTGGAAGTCAAGTGTGAAAGCATATTACAATGACTGAGATGTTCGGAAATATATGGAGTGGCACCTTCGATTGAAATGTGTCGAAAAGGTGCCATCACACTTCCGCAGTGGTGACGAATGTGCAAGTGGCAACCGGGGAATAAGATTTCCAGCTCATTTTTTTGTTTACTTGCAATCTGCACGCACTGACAATTTTAGTTGAAAGCCTATAAATACCTTGAACCATTGAAAAATTGCCAGTAGTTAACTCTGTTGACGGTCGTTTGTTTGTCGTGGCTGTTTTTGTTTCCATTTAGTGGCTAAATTTAAGCCGATTCCAATCCATTCATCTTATTTAATACTCGGTAAATAGACACGGAGTAGAAAACAGCACAACTAAAGCACACCATATCATTAAAAGGCTTTAGACACTAAAATAATGTAAACGTGTGTTCAAAGCGACACAGCTCAAACCCGTCGTTTGCACAAGGGAAGGAGAAACACTCAAAGTGAAAACTACTAGACATCCAGTTGCCATTCCATACATTGCCTCCAACTGTGAACGATTTTTGAAGAGCTGACAGCTAATCTCACACAGAGAGTTTCAGAGTTTCCAGTCACCGTTGTTTTGCAGACTGCGTCATGTACCTGGCTTGATTTCATATTTTTTCCGTTAAGTAAATAAATAAGCAGGGGAATTCGCTGGATGCCTTTTGAACTATGTACTACACACAGCAGATTTCTATAAATACACTTCCTTGTTTCATAAGATGGATTTTTAAATTGTTTATTGAGCGAGAGAGATTCTTATATGGGAACATGGATAATATAAGATAAAGCAGATATTATTATTATAATTCTTGAGATTATGAGGATGAGTTTCCTATCCATCACTCATTGTTCGTAAAGAGTTCATGGAAAATCCGTCACGACAATCCGTATTGTGTGTGGTTACAATGAGATCGCCTCTGTGTGGAGATAAATTGGATTAGAGGATCCCATAGTTTGCATTCATTTATTCCCATAAGTGAGCCTACAATGTAATGGGTTTCTCTCTCTTTCGCTGTAGGAGAGCCTGTCAGCGTGATTGAAAGGAAGCTTGATGCTTGTACTGTGAGCGTTTATCCACCCTTGAACCCCGTAAGTTGACAAGAATAGTACTAGATATTTTAAACTATTAATATCTACTCACATTTATCGTAGAAGGAGTCAGTAGTGTTTAGTTGTGGTAACAAAATGTTCACGTATCAAAATCTTGTATGAACCCTTTCAGGATCATGAAAGCCTTACAGTTCCGGAAAATATGCTAAGCCAGCTTGGCATTGTGGAGAAGATCACTAATGATGGCGTTCTGCTGACTGGTGCTGATATGATATACAACTATGAGCAGGTATGTAAGGATGGACAGCCATTGTCTTTTGTGTTCTCTAATGTGTATCTATGAGTAGACTTGCTCGACATCAAAGCACAATGGCAATTTTGTAAAATACACGTTCCACACGAAGCTCCATCAAAGGAGCTGGTGTCTATATTGCAGAAATTACATCGCCTTGTGCAATGTATATAGGATGTAGACAAAGCAGAATTTTTACATTCTCTTGCATTTTGTTACAGGTATTGAGACAGATCCAGTACAGTAACAAGAAGCCAGCGTACTACCTGAACCGAGCGTTCAAGCTCATTTGTTCAGAGCTAAATGGACGATTTACATCCAACGAATATGTTCAAACGGTAAGGATTGCGTAAATCGATGAGTGCTTAACATCTCGGGGATAAATGAGCTGAAGAATTTAGATGAGCAATAAATATCTTTTTTTTTGCTGGAATAAAATCAGCGATGCCGTTGATGCATGCTATTTCGCATTCCTAAAAGTATATATTTTCGTCTGTAAATACTCAAGACAATCCAGACAACCCACATACCTACTCATGCTGAGAATGTTCGCTTGTCGCGTTACACCACATCTAAAACTGAGCACATGTTTTTCCCTGTTCTGTAGTTAACTGTTATTCATCCGGATCTCAGTAAAAGCACGGAGGATCCCCTCTTTTCAATGTCTGGTGTTCAACAAGAGGCCGAAGAGCATGCCCAACTGGATAACGTGGTCGCACCAGCTCACGCTCAGGTGTCCGATCATGGGGTTGACATGAGGCCGGCTCATATGATTAACGACATGTACATCACTCGGAACTTCATGGATGGAGCCAAAGAAGTCGGCACCAGCCACGCCGTCACCGTCATCATTGTCGTGTGTGTCGGTTTCCTCTTGTTTATGATTGTTTTGGGAGTGATTCGAATCCGTGCAGCTCATCACAGGGCAACTGAACAAGACATGGCGGACGCAGAGATGGCTTGGGATGACTCGGCACTCAACATCACAGTTAACCCAATGGAGGTAACGAACGTATGTCATAAGCGAATAACATGATTGAACTTTGTTCATCGGCAGAACTGCGCTCTTCATGCAGTTTATTTTGGGGTTAAAAATTTTCAGAACTTGAGTAGCGGTTCTGGTGGTCCACAAGCGACTCATGGTGAAGACGGCGATGAAAGCTGGGATGACGAAGATGATGCTTCCAGCTACCGAGATGACGACTCTTCGTCAGATGGAGATGAGGATGCTGAGGATAATATCGGAGGATCACGAGCAGAAGGCCATTCAGTGTCTTGCGCTGGTGGACCGTCCCAACCTGCCCCGACAACGTCTACCACCGTTGTTGCTGGAACAAGTGCAGGCACGAAGCATGCCAAAGAGCTCGAATGGGACCATTCCTCCATGTGAATTCCCAAAGTGTAGGATTCGAATAAACCATTTTCCAATGAGTTAAAACTGAAAAAAATAACACAAGAAAATCATTTTGTAAAAAAATACATCCTTACTCCCCAATCACACACGGATATAACACACACTCTACATACAGTAACTACTACCAGGAAACACACATTACTTACGAAACAACCAACAACTGAACTTCAACAATGATAATACCCAGAGAGAATACTACCGAAATACATATTTCCCTCGATTGTACTTACAGAAAATTCTAAAGTTTATGAAAAATGCGAGAAGCAGTAATACACAGCAACCCATCCATACGAAGCGAAAAAAAACTTATCGTAGATCTAGAAACACACTGGAGGAATTGGTACATAAGGATATGGAAAAATCCGAATCGTCGAATTGATTTGTGTACAGATACAGATATATTATGTGTATATATATAAATGTAGCCCTCCTCACGTTTAGTTCTCGTCTTGATGATGATGTTATCAACTTTTGCCATATAAAGTTAGAACGATACTTGCAAGTATCACAACTTGATGTCAGACCTTTAAAAAGTGTTTTAGAGTCTGCGTCTGCATGTACATACATGGTTTTTAAAATCTGTCGCAGCATTTGTCGTGACAAAACAAAACACTATAGCTTAGACAAACATAATGTGTCCTACCTTCAATCTTGCACTAACAAAATTCAAAGGTAGACACATCATCCGACATATTATTGTGTGTTGTACATACAATCGCCACCATTACTACTCGTGAGTGCGAAAAACTTCAAGATATAAAAAATGGCACAATAAATGACTTCAAATTTTTTCCTAGTTTACTACTAAAATTAAGTCAAGTTAGAACAATGACGGAGTCAGGTTGATGTACAAGAGTATGTATGCTATAGAAATTAAAAGATAATACATACATAATTATACATAAAAATATTGTGCATTGTTGTGAGTGAAGATATATAACGGTAAGATTCACAGGTAGTACAGGGGTGGTGTTGAATGCAAACGTTGTTGTTTTGAGTGGCCGGTGTATCGTACTTCTCTCGTGTGCAGTTATCGTATTTTCAAAAGGAAACTTGTACCGAAGCTGTGGTGAATATAGTTTTACTACTCTACGACAGGTTGGTAATTTGTAAATCAGTAATTTTTCAACCCATGAACAAAACGTTTTAATAAGGCAGTCCGGTGTATGACGTAGGTGAACAGAGGATTTTTGCAATTCAATAGTTATTAGTTAGCTATGCGCAGCAGATATGGGAGCTAAAAAAAGTGCATTGTGTTGTGTGGAAAATTATTACCTACTAAAAAGCAGTGAGAGAAACGCTCTTTCCTGACATTCGAAAAGTAATCAATCAATAACGAGGCATTAAAATTCTGTAGATTTTATGCACTTCAATCAATGTAGATTTTACTATAAAAGCATCATCACAGCAAAAAATTGTAATCAATTTGTAAGAAAATTGTTGAAAACTGCGAAAAAAAATCTGCAGACGAAACGAGAACGAGAGAGGATATTATAGTAACTGTTCAGTTGTTGGATGCAAGTGTGTTACTTGATGTATATTGTACATATTTTTGGTAAACAGAAAAAATGACTCCTTCGAGTAGAGCGTTTCATCTCTACCTTTAGTGTGTATTTTCTCTTCTGTAATATTCTACTTTCCCTCTAACAGAAGCAGAAACAACGTGTCTACGTTGTGGTTCAAAATTGTCGTGTTTTGTTAGATTGGATGAAGTCTTCGTTTTCATGATCTGAGTGATTGCTATCTTTTAGTTTTCACATTGATAATCAATTTTCCCGACGCAACTCTGAATGCAATCATATTCACAGAAAAAAATACACAGCATATTATAATCACACGTAGTTGTTACATTCACCCTATTCTTCACAGCTTAGCACTCATGTAAATTTTATGTCGTTTAGAGGTGAATAAAAAAACTATGTTGGCTTGAGTGACCGTGTGGAAGTTGTGTTCTCAAAACGTAAGAATATGTTAACACTAGCTGTTACAACCTTTGTGAAAAACATTTTACGTGATGCAGGCCCCTAAGGTCAGCCGTTAGGCAGGGTCATTTTCTTATCATATTGCTATTGTGATTGTACAACACACTGAGAATGACAAAACTACAAAAAATTTCGATGTACTTCTCTACTTAAATGGTAACAATTATAAGAACCCATTTTGTGTAACGGCCGCCCTGACTTTGCGAGTAGTAACTTACGTTGTGCTGCACAAGAAAAAGTTGTGCACGAAAGCACATCTTCTTCCACACTGGTTTTCATTGACGTAGGTACGTTTACTTCAAACACCTTACACACCACCCTGTGTGTAGGTAGTTACATTGTAAAGGTAGGACTTTAGCCGGTGTTAATGTTAGTTCAGTATTTGAGTGTAAAAGATGAAAAATCAGTGGGAGAAGCACTGATGAGAATGTATGTATGTACGCGGTGTTCCACCCGGTTAACCTATTTTTGAAGGTTGTGTTTTAGTATTGTCTAAGTGCAGGTTGGGAAAGAGAGTTGACTCCAACATGTATGTATACAATGTGTAATTGGTTTGTGATGGTGATCATGAATTATTCTATGTACCTAAATAATTTTTAAATCTTTTTACGTTTCAAACATTATGACGAGAGCAGCAGTCTACTGGAACAAACAGAATTTTACGAGACAGCAACTGCAATAAGGAGTTATTTATGTGACAGCTACACAAATTTGCTAGCTTCTGGCAGCTCTACTAACACGACACAACAGTTGCGGTTACTTATTGAGTCAGACGATTGAAAAATTTTAACCTTGATACTTTTAAATAATTATTAGCAGCAGAAACTCGTAACTCTTACTTAGTTGTTTTTATACATACATGAACTGAAGCTTGATTAACGTTTTTTTTAATTATGAGCTTTTAATTTCACAAACCAGTCATTATATATTGTAATCTAATTTTCATGTCGCATATTAAAAATATTTTTTAAGAATGATTCGAGAGAAAGGAAATTATAGGAAAGCTACGTTATGTATGAGCTACAAGCGTTAAAAAAATGGAAGAGTTGGCAAATATCAAAGATTGCTTACACATACACAAACACACGCCTGATTGAAATGCATTGCGTGAGTAGTACTCAACTACTCCACTAAAAAGTAGCTAACATTAAAACTGAGAGGGAAATCACTGTGAAAAATTGTAAAACATTTTTGAAAAATTTGGCATATGAATAATAATGTGCGCGTTGAAAACTATAAATGTCCACAGTAATGTAGTGTATTTGTAGGTATATATTATGGCGTAGTTTGCAGAGAAAGATTAAAATCTAAACCTAGATCTACCTACGGGTTAGTACTTAGTTGCAGCATAGATGACAAACGAAAACTAAGCAAGTATATAATCGTAATGGACTTTATGTGTAAAAATCTAACTTTTGACTAGGTGTACACCTAAAATGATTCTATTTCTTCGTACATTGTAAACTATATATCTTGTACAATTACGTAATTTAGATTTATTATATGGCATCACATATCCCTTTAATACACTAACATTTACTAAAGCAAAAACAGTACATTTCCTGCCCCACGCGGAGGATATGCAGAAGAGGAAAAATGGTGAAATATCAATTTTACACGTACAGAGCAATCTTTCATTTGATGCACTGCAGAATATTCAGTATGGAATGCAAACATTTGATTTTTTTAAAAGGAATTTTACTACTTGAATTAGGTTTGCGAATTGAGTTGGAAAAATATTTGAAAGCATTTAGGACTATATGCGCAGGAAACACAATCTGGTATTTTAATATATGATTTCCGCATCAATCAAGATAGTGGTTTCAAGTTTCGTTTCTGAGATTTTACATGTAGCCAACGATGGAATTAAATAGATGTACAATGATGATATAATGTATTCCGTACCTTGTTCTGCAGTGTTTTATAGAGGATACCGTTTTTTTAAATTGTGTAGAACTACCAGAAAATGCAAACAGGATTATTACCCGCCCGTTAAATCTTTGGAGAACGAAGTGATAGGATATTCTACTACATAGCTATGATTAATACAAAAAATATTATTGTATTGGATGATAAAAATGTTATTATGAGTTTTAACAAGAAATATAAGTATTTGAATACATTCCATATATTTACCTATCGTGTGACATAATTTTAACATGACTTTATGAGAAAATGTAAATGTATCACCGTATATTATACTACGTCCTATCCCAATGATTGAATAAATCGTGTTAACTTATAATACCAGTCGTATGTCATTTATTAAACCTGGTGAACATGCCACATACATAGTCATAGTGCATAAATCGATGAAATTATTAAAACCGGAGTAAAGTAGTTTTTTAGTAGAAGCTTGGATTTTTCGTCATTTTATTTTGAATTCAATGACTCGAGTAATTTTTCTAGAAATTACAAATATATTACCTTTTCAGTACCAAATTTTTTAGATGAGGATCGAGGTTGAAAGTCAGAATGTTTTACTACATATACCGGGGCATTTTGAAACTCGCTTGCGCAGATAGCAATTTCACGACAAATTGTCAAGTTCTTTCTTCTCGCCGCTCATAAAAGTACTAATCCTTATTTACTATTAGAAAATGTTAAAAAATTAACTAATTTTCATAATATTATGGTGTCTGGCTGACTCAGGATATAGATGAGGTTACATGCAGATAGGTATACTTAGTATGAAAGAAAACTTTATTCACTAAACAAGTCATTTCATATATCAATCGGCATAATTCATAGCTCAACTCAATGAATTAATAAGCGAATCAATCATAAAATTTAAATGAGATCTCCAGCCGGACAGCAAGAGCACCAACGCACAGGAGAGCGTGTCGGAGGATACTCGGGGAAGAAAGGTCGCGCCAGGTACGTGAGAGATTTTTGATCATTCAAGTTTATCCAGTTACACAAGTAGCCGGTATGAGTGTTGGGTGGTCCCATTGATGCACAAGTGCACCTATCGTCCTTGACACACAACACTTTGAAAATTGGTTGAATCAGATCCGTTATCTTAAGAAAAACACGAGACAGCGCCATATCAAATTACAGAAAGTATCACTTACAATTAATAAATCACTTCGATATTTTAGCACAAGAATGCATACCGTATGATTACATAATTAAAGTGGAAATTGGAACTTACTATGGGTCCATGAGCATTGCATCTCGTCATTGGACATCGACATCCAAAGGGATAATAAATGCTGGATGGAGCCTCTCTTAATCCTTGTGTAACCACACATTCTCCACCTGTGTAGGAAAATAAAATTTTAAAATAGGTACAAAAAAGTCTATATTATATTTTTTAAAAATATGTATTAAAGTAAATAATTATCTGAATTATAATAAATATAAATGTAATAACCGCAGGTTGGCTGGCAAAGATAGTTTCCTCCAACGTCAGCTCCGGGTCCCAGCATTTTCTCAAAGAAGTTTCCTCCAAAGGAGTGGTCCAATCCTGCGCATTCAATCATGCCCAGCTCGCGAATTACCAGCGGAAGCATTCCTTCATGCAGTCTTTTCAGGAGGTCCAAGGATCGGCCATCTCGTGTCACAATGTTTCCATCAACTTCAGGCAATGTTGTTGCGTTAAACTGAAAAAGCACAGCCAGTTTTTTCAAAAACATTCAGCAACCGTAATATGTATTACATATGATGGGGTGGGTGGCTACAGAATTCAATAATGTATTTACTGGAATGACAACTGCTTGTGATTTTCCCAAAACATCCCCTTCAACAACGGCCCCAAAGGCTGCTCCAACCTGAAATTTTCACATTCAGTTTAATAATGTTCAATAATGATAATGTCGAGCCAACTAAATAAGTATAGATTAAAATCATATTAAAATTTTACCAAAGCCAGTTGAAGAGTCACGCACACAAGTTTTCTAATCATGTTTAATATGTAGAACTGATAGTTTGGAGGTGGAATATTACTCAAACTGAAATGAAAGTGAAAGTGACATACTTTTCTTTGTCCCTTCACGGTTTATATAGATGCTTTCGTAAATATTATTACATAACAAACAAAGAATCACACATGCACACAACAGTTCCTTGAGGCAGCAATATGAGAGCACTATGATTCAGCAATGTACCTGAACACAACGATTTTCTTGCAGCTACGCTTTCAATGTGTCCTTTTTCCAGAAAAAAATTATGGAAAAGGAATGTATTGTGACTCACAACAAACAACTTGTGAGAACAATGCCCTACGAGCTTTGGTGTTGCTGCATTTATTAAACTTCCTGAAATCACTCTTATCCTTGAACTTTTATGCCCTATTTTTTTAACCTAAACAAGTTTACTTCAACAGATTGATGGCTACGGAGACCGAGAGTGAAATTATGACAATAAAGGATCGAGTATCATGGACAGACACTTTCTTCTTTACTTTCATTGTTTAAATATTTGGGAGCTTTAGGTACATTTTACATGTTAGATGATGTGATGTTTATTGTATTTTCAGGTGAATAGTTTTGGCATAGGTTTACATTTAGCCTGAATTGTCAAACCCGATTTTTAGTATATACATTCCCAACTATCATACATCCGTGTCAAATATGATATTGTGCATTTTGTCCTGTTCTGTTAAGTTTTTAGCATAAAAAGTGATGGTGGCATGCAGCATTTGTAAATGTTCATACAAATTGGTAGAGGATGATAACAACAAAGATGACGATTGATGATGAAGATGTACTTTTATTTAATACATTTTATTCTGCTTTAAACAGAGTTTGTAAAATTATGAGTATGGTCACATTTAAGTATGAGTAAACAGTTTGTCATGTCCGTCATTACACATTACCAAATTGGAAAGGACTATCGATACGCTTTTGTGGACAACAAGAACACCACCGAACCGGGGAATACGTTGGAACTGCGCCGGGGCGAGATGGGCGATCCAAGAAAGAAACAGGTCGGTGACTTTTCACATTAAGCCAGTTACACATGTATCCGACGTGATACCCCGGTCCAACACCAAGGCAGGAGCACCTACGATGATTACCAATAAAATATAATGATTAACTGCTCGCGCAATGTGATCCACTTTAATTTCACCAGTGTACAAATATAGTGTACATTTTTTGCAACAAGTTTATAGATTTATTGCTGACCTTGTGTCACGGTCACATACCACCTTGAAAGTGTCTCGGGGAAGAGAAGTTACCTGGCACAAGAACAAACCAAAAGTTTAGTTAATCTAAACACGCTAACATCACAGTACTTACAACATTAACCACAGCTTGAATTAGTTAGACAAAAAAGCTATTTGTGTACCATAGGTCCTTCTGCATTGCAACGTGAGGCAGCACAACGGCATCCAAAGGGATACTGACCCCGTGCAATGACCACTGCCTGATTCTGAACACATTCTCCCCCGCAACTGGGCTGACAGAGGAGGTCTCCGGAGTCGCCACCAGTCCCAATGAAATTTTCCCAAAAGCTTCCACCCGTGGCTCGATCAGCGCCTGCGCATTCAAGCATTCCTAGGTCACGAACTGCAAAGGCCAATGTGGCCTTTTGAGGAAGGGGATCCAATAGTATGGATCTTCCAGTGTCATTCTGAAACAAAGCGCAAAGGGTATAGTGTAAGAGTTCCAAGTTTGTTAGAAATGGCATTAATAGATCAAATGTAACGTACCAAGGAGAAAGTCTCCGTATCACCAATTATCGGTTCGGCGAGTGCCACTCCAAAGGACGCCTAAATAATAAAGATGCAACAAATTCAGAAAAAACTTGCTAATTGTAACCTTTAACATTTCACCGAAGAGGTTCCAACTAACGATTAAAGTAGTTGGATTCTCTTTTACATTTAACATTTGGCTAGGTGTAATAAGAATGTTAATTTGATGTTCGCTACCGAAACAAATAGGAGAATATGGAGCTTTGTCATTTTGTTTTACACTAATTCCTGCTGCCTTATAAAAGATTACAAAATTATGCTTCGATTTTCATAAGTTTTGCCACGAGGATCTCTGTGTTCTTGCTCGGATGCCTAGCTGGAACTGAATGCGTATTTCACATGATGATTGAAGTTAGGCTTTTTTATATTATCCTCGTCGAATAATCAACCAAATCTCTGGAAAACCAACACCCATTACAGACCTGCCTTGAACAAGGAAGACCGAGATGTGAAATGCTTTTCAGAAACGTGTTAGTCTACCTTCAACCTTGCTACCTTTTTACTTTTAAAAAATATAAAGCAACAAAGCCTCGCACCAGCATGGTGCAAGGCGCGGCCTTGAACTTTTCATGTAAAACTTTCACCTGGATTTTGAGATGTATCCATCCAAATGGTCTAAATCTTCCAGAAATCTTAAGGGTTTCACTTTTTATGACAACGTTGACTACTGCACAACGTTGACTATTGTTCCTCTTTGTTTTTCTTCCGCTTGGTATTGGTTTACGAATACGTGCTAAACAAGGTAGTAGAAAAAAGTGTACTTGAAGGAATTTAGCTTAGAGTGCTGGAGCTGGTGGATGGTGGATATGTATTAAATGTTACGATGATTCTACAAATCAGGCAATTGTGGTCTCAATGTGGCAATGGGAGCAATTAAAATACACTTACAGCAGTCGTTACAAATTAATAATAAAATATCTGGACATGCAATTCATTTAAGCCGCAGATTTCTGATGCGACATAGAACAAACTATTTTAAGGCTGACAAACTACAACAGGACAGAGAAGAACAACCAGGACTGGAAGCACGGGCTACTTGGTAATTGTGTAGTAACTGAGTGATACTCTGGGAGTTTCAGGCGTCTACTCAAGCTTCACTGGTTACAAAATGTTGCTTACTCATGCAGCATTAGAACTCACTGACTATTTAATCCGATTGGGTCCTGTTTAATAAAACATTGGCTTATTATCCAATGCAAGTACTTATATTTAAACAGTGTGTGAGTAAATTTGCTGATTTGCAACCAGATTTCTTGGTTTTCATAAGAAATTATATTATATACCTTTATTGAGGGGTTGCAACCACATCGGGGCTAAGCGGCGTATCGCGGTAGTGGTGCTAGCCAAGAGGTCCATTCAAATCAAGAGAGAAAACACAACATTTACTGTAGCATACAAACACTGTCCTATGTGTGTGCACTATTGCATATAGCTGATTTTTGTATTGTTTAGATACTCTCAGGACCAAGTATGTCACAACTTGTTAAAATCGAAGTGTACTCCAGTAATATTATAAATAGCGAACGTGCCTCCCATAAGTGACCCGTTTTCAGCTAATTTGACTTTGCAAACATTTTACATATATGCAAAATTAAACACGTTTGCAAAAACTTAAACAATGCTGGAACTTAGAAAAATATCGGAAAAGTATTTGCCTACTATAAGTCGGCAATTTGATTATTACTGGCAACAGACCGGGATCCACTGTTGCGGAAAGCACATGAAAGCCGCAATTGCCGGCATTATAATGACCGTTTTTGGTGTGTTAGTGCTCTCTTTTGATAGCCATAAATCCAAGTAAGTTGTCATTTTACTTCGCAATGCCAATAGAAGATCAATCAGCAAAATGATGATGCCAGCATAATTCCTGCTCAAACAATAATGAATACTTTTTTATTCTTAGACCCGGCACTACAATTGTCCGCGACAAAATTTTTGGGATTGAGCAGAGATATTTTCTCGTATATTTCAACGGACTGACTCTCTACCTAACTCTACTATTTTTATTAGAGGATGATCTTCCAATCACGTAGCTGACCAAACGCACTTAATGTTCAACTCATACCTTCATTAGTCTGATAAAGTAAAATTATTTTTGTAATTGAAACTCCAATTCTTCAAGCCTTCAAAATGTGTAAATATTGTTACATATAAAATTACTGATTTTTCTCCAAACTCAATGTGGAGCAAGAAGTTGTCACTGGATCCAAAGATATTGCCGAAAGTCCAGCCGGAGGAGGCTACTAGTGTCTTACTTTCAAATAAGAGTGAATCAAAGTATTTCTCAGTTGTGTTCAAGTCTCGATAAATACACGCTTTATAGAGCATGAAAGCTAATGCCTATTGCTCAACAAACTTTCAAATTGACACTGCTACAACCTCAGTTTAAATCAAACCAAGCAGATGCCCCGCAAATGTATGTTGTGTTCTTTATTTTACTGGTATGATTACTGTATTCTTACCTTGTTCCGAGGACAAGCAATGCTCAAGTGTATCTTTTAAAGATGACATAATAAATATTCGACAAATTGTTACAGTTGATAATTTTTTAAAATGCGTTTTATTCTCCAATACTTATACGGATTGTACAATTGTACTCCATACGACAGTTCTTGAAATTCATAATTAACCTATGCTTTTTTATATCTTAACATAAGCACATTTACAGCGTAAAATAAAGCCATTTTCAGTTGATTTACTTTACAGGTTTGTTACAACCAGTCCTTTGCGACAATATGGGAGGCTGCTGACACATTGAGTCCGAACTTGGATGATTGCGGTGAAGAGGCAACAGTTCGTTTTGTAATGCATTCTCATTCAAATAGCGTCTGAAGCTATTTAATGCATCATAACTTGATGCAGTGCTCAGGGCAATGCCCGCCAAAATTGATGCATTCCTAGAAAGAAATTCAAGAAGTTTCATGACCAAAAAGCAAAGCGTCGAATATCCACAAAGATATCAGTTACTTCCTTTATTATCGTTATTGTAGCAATAATAATCTTATCAATATAATGTTGCACATCATTGGTATAATCTAAATAAAATAAGAATAGTATATTATTAACATCGTATCAATTATACCGTTTAGAACATTACACATATCGTTTGTAAAGATAAATCTAAAAAATCCTTACGAGCTAGTGACGTAATCCATACAGCATACAATGTACATTTTATTATATCTTTTATAGAGTAAAATACCACTGCTACATGACGCATAGGCAAGTAACTTTTGCAGAGAAATTAAAAACTTAAAACCTTACAAACTACTGATGATCCGTTAACAACATTTTGTAGTTGTGTGTGTAGTACAAGTGTACATGTATCGAGTAAATATGTAATAAACAAAAAACTGGTACTCTACAACAATAATATATAAATCTACACGTACAGCTTATAGCTAATGCAGAGAGATGCAAGTCATGCACTGTTTTCTTTACGTAAATACACGGAAAATCTACACATTCTTCTTTTTGCTTTTATTTTGCTTCTAAAACATGAGAAATACTTATAAGTTGTCTGTCATCCCACAGCCTAAATACGTCTATAGAAAGGGTTGCTGCCTCTTCTAACAGTTCCCTTTGAAGTCTACTCTTTTTACAGTTCTTATTAAACGCATTCATACAGCTCTCTCAACCGCCACACCCAATGTACATTTTTACACCCAATTGTCCGGTCCATATTATAATAGAGAGTCACTACATGACTATATCAACTAATCAAAATCGTTTAACTAAAAGCATTATTCAACAAAACAACCATTTGTTATTGCTATGTCATATCGACTGGTAGCGTTTCTACACACTAGTCAAGAACAGATTAAAACGTTTGTCAGTTTTAACAATAAACTTGCTGCATTTTACATGAGAGATAGATAGAGAGAGGGACATAAATAAAATGCGATTTTTAGACAATAAATTTATAAAAACAGCCCGTAAAATATATCGCTCACTTTCATCACATTTGAATATGTGAACAAATAAAAAAGCAACAGCAAGTGCTGTTTCAATCTTACTATAAATGGCAATTCAATAGACAAATAAATTGAAGCCAGGACTGAAGGAAAATATCAAAACAACTATTACATTCCAAAAGCAACTCGAAAGCGTTAACCATTTATACAGACTAATAACAAGCAAATTTCATATACATATATCCACATACATAGACCGTACCGCAGACAGCACGATATACTTCTATATGCAAAATATATTTTCAGGTCATGAGTGGTCATGATCGTGGTTGGCGAACCGTTGTTTTTAAGTGTCATGTTCCGATTGACTAAAACATTTTATTTAGGAGCGAACAAATTAATACTTAATTTAAAATTATTAAGCAACCACAAACAACTTTGTATACAACTACTTAAAGTACTTTTTGTCAATCGCTTAATAAATATTATAATAGGGTTTAGGTGTGTTTATGGTGTGGTGGATGAGAAAAAATTGAGAAAAAACCGAAATTCACGCACCAGTAGATTAGATGTGAGAAATGAAGAAAGTTTTTAGTAATGATACACTACAATTTCTAAGAATCGGATTGGTCCAACACTACAATTCCTACAATACGCGTCACAAAAAATGTCGTCATTAGGAGTAGCCTTTTGATACGTTTGCTTGTACATTTTACATAAATAACGGCACATTTCTCAACCGTATACACTGAGTGAAGGATTGAAAGTCAAAGCCACAAATGCATATTATTTCTTATATATTTCTCAAGACTATCACGCAATAGTAATTGTAAAATGACATCATGTCGTATTTTCCTTTTGTTTCAAAGAGATTTTTCAATTCTGTCTCTTATAATAAGAATCTTTCGGATGTTTCAGCATTCACAGATCATTTTGTTCCGAATGCCACGCGACTTCTTTTTTTACCAGTTAAGAAATATACTGTGAAATTATGTTGTAGTACTCAACGTGTACCACACGTACAGTAAGTTAATTACAATATTATTTGAAAGTAGACAATTTTTTGGATTGTATCAGAGAATATCATAACGTTATAATAATCCCTCTTTATCATAAATAACAGTTTAGGTTTATACAGACGTTAAAAGTAGTTTTTATTAAATATCAGTATAGTTTAATAGCATTCGTACGAATTAGTTGTAGTAGTAGTACAAGTAGTAATATAGAATAGTATAATAAAATTTTTCTGCTTTTAGTTCCTCTAAAAATGGATGTGTTTTCAATCGTATACTTCGTTTTCATTGGAAGGTGATCACGTCTCCTTCTTTACAAGCAGAAAATCACTAAAATATATATTATAGTGTGTTGCATTCCTGCTCTTCAAGAAGGATCGGCGAAGAATAGTTGCATTACATTTTTTTTGTTTAAAAAGTTACCTTTAGTACTCGGTCAAGATTCTCTATATAAATGGTAAATAGCATCCTAAGTTTACTGTTTTGATTCCTTTTATAGCAAATTTAGTATTAAATGTCTATTTAAAATCTTTCTGTCTCGCTTCGCCCCACTTTCCTATCCATAAAACGTAACAAACGTGACCAAAATTTTAAGATTTTTAAAAAGGATGATTCGGTAAGTTAAAAGTTGAACAAATCAAAGATTCCAACCGGTTACACACGAAATAAGAGGAGGCAAACAATCAAACCATAGTTCATAAATATAAGTTACTTCACGTCATTAAAAGCGATTAAACAATCAAAACAATGTGAATCCCAGAGAATAGAAACCGCCCTCACCGACATAAAACAATCCTTACTACCTCTATTTTTTATCTAACCATTTTACAACAAATAGTAATGTGTAGTGTGTGTACATGTTGGAAATTAAAAATCGTTACGCTTAAACCTAGACTTTATGTATTGATTATATAAGTGTCCTTATTACTAGGAATCCCTTACAGTTAATGATCACTAGTTGTTTTTTAAACGTACACAATTATATAGAGTAAATTACATGAGGGTTGAGCTTCAGTAGTGTGATTTCCTTCAATTTTGGTGTTTTATTATATTCATTCGTTTTGTTACCATTTGCACAGTTTGCTACCAGAAGAATGTTTGATTTGATTCCTTTGTGTCTGCCCCGTGGACAGATAAAGTTTTTTTTTGCAAATGGATGTTAGAATAGTTGTTGCATCCTTCGTGGAACAGTGCAGTAATATAAATGGTAGTCGGATTATCATCTCGTGTTCTTTGATTTTTTCCGGAAAGCGTCCGAATCGGATTTATGTAGCATGTCGTATGTCTTCTTACAGAGAAATGTAGCAGCAGCAGTAGTAGTAGTAATTATTGAGGTCTCTCTCTTCTCGTTTACAAAATTGATGTAGTGTGTACAGAAGTAACGCTGAATATTCCCGATGCGTTTACTAGATATTTGCAGCTGATTTTCAACATTCATCGGAAAACTCGTCATCCTGTAAATAGACAGAATTATCACTTTAGAATGATTAAGCAATTTTGTCATTTTTTCAAAGCAGCAAAACGCATTCAATTTAGTAAGCAATCTCAACAAACAATGCTGGCGAAACGCTCATAATCGTTATGTATAAATAACGTTAAATGTAAATTTGGTGAGTGGTCAACACAAGGGTCAAACTTTCAAAAAATGCAATTTTATCATAAAAATGATCTCAACATCATGTACACTGTACTGTGCACATGTTGCACAAACAAGTTCCCAATCCATGTGGTCTCATCAAAGTGTCTACGATTACAATTCATGGGCGATTACACATGGGCTCTATAACTATTGATGGATTAGCTAGAGGAGAGTATTAATTACAATTTCATGACTCCGGACTCCTAAAAATTAGCATAGTTTTAATAATGGTCTAGCACATTAGTCTCTAAACTTGCTAACTCTGCATTCTGTTGTGTAACACCCTGGCTGAGTGTACAAATTCACAGGATCTCTCAAGTCGAAAAGATGAAAACAGGACAAACAGAAAACATAAAATGGAAACCAATAAATAAACGAACCAAAGTAGCAATTGATAATAGATGAAAATACAACGGGCTATTGGTGTGATTTTCAAAGACCGAAGCTTATTTTAAATCTCTCTAAAGTTTTCTGCGTTTATTAGCAGTTTGCACAGTGTCATCCTCATCGTCCTCCTCGTCGTCATCGTCGTCATCATCATCACTGTCCTCATCTCGTGGCGGTTGAACCGGTGGAAAGTCTGGGATTTGTTCCCTGGGGTGGTGCCACGACACTGATCCGGGTCGACTTGTAGCCGAACTTGATGAAGAGGACGGACAACCACCCCCACCGCCCGGTTTTAAACCCTTCGTAAGTAAAGTAGGAAATTTACATTGATTCGAATGTGCCAATAGACAGGCATATGGATTTGATTTGTGAATTTAAAAATCCAACGAGGACATGGGTTGGCTCAAGAAATCTAAACCTAGGAGCAGATTGTGTATATCATATTTGTCTAAACAAGTTGCCATGATATGTAAGCCTACAGTTCATTTGAAGTACAATCTCAGGCTGAGACATAAGTTTACGTTTATCGTAGAAATATTTCGTAGGAAATGCAGGCGAAAAATACTCGCCTCAAATTCTTATGTATTCAAAGTGAACAATCTGAAAGAAAGACAGACGCCGGACCCCTGCTGCTTCCGAGTGGGAAAATAGCCAAAAAGAAGTAGGGAACAACGAATTATAATACACCAAGGAGAGAGAAAAAAAGAGTACAGACAGATTTAGGTTTACGCGTTTACGAGTATTCAACACGATACAGCGTAGCAGAGACTTGTTCGAAACTAAACTCATTTTTATACAGTGGAGCTAGTCCCCAACTTTTATATTGAAATAGCGAGTCAAAAAATGAATGAAAATGGTAGAGAAAATTATTTCCAAAAGGTTTAACACTTTGAGGTAAAGAGCAGACAAAAATTCCAGTTCACCACTGCACCAGCTCAAGAGCAATTTTTGCATGAAATGTTCAGCAGTCGTCGTGTGGGGTGAAGTGGAAACTGCGCAATCCTCTAGAAATTCTTATTTTCTAACAAACTTTATAATTACGACGAGTCCGTTTCAATGTATTATGTTTCTCACATCTACTTGGCATTTGATGCCGGCTAAACAAACCAGCCAAAACGTTAGAATTTATATATATGCTTATCATTCGCAGCGCCCAAAACGCCTTTCGTATTTCAACAATTTTAAAATCGCATCTTTTTTACAAGTTTCACCCTCATCTAACCAACACGCTTCAATCTGTGAGACAATTGAGTTAACTCGTTTAACAGCATTAAGAAGCTTAAAATTGAACGGTTTAAATTTGAGCCACCAGATTGAAATGGAATGTGACGCAATACAGACAACACAAAGCATACAGCTAAATATACATCTAAAAAAAATTGAAAGAAAATAAATGTGTTTTTCCTTACACTCACCGGGTGCATACTACTGTCATATCCCATTGAACCGTCACCGTATCCGGCCTGTAAATAGAAAAAAATGAAATCAGAGTTAGTTACTCTGTCTCCCCTTGACATTCGTCACCCTCTCTAATCCTGAAAGTCTCATCACAAAAGATCCATTGTGAATTGTTGTGACCAGACAGCCAGGTATCAATAAAATGGAGTTGCCTCTAATTAGTACATCGTCTCTTCTATTAATACTCGACTTGAGCATCCTCCTTTCATTTTTTGGAGGAGTATTTCCTCTCATGAAAAGCGACACGTGCTGTCAAGTCCACATCGTCAGAGATGTGATCACAATTCCGTACATTCTCCAAAGATATTTATAAAACAAAAAAATCTGCGGATTTATTACGTTTTTCTATACAAGTTTTGTATTTCTTCTTTCCTCAAATAATACAACACCCACGCAATAAACGTGTATCATAAGGTTAAACGAAAAAAATTAAGAGCGTGTACGCGTGTGGGCGAAGTGAAAGATCCGATTTTGATCCAAGATACAGAATGAGCACGAGCAAAAAGTCGTGACAGAGGTGGGATTCGAACCCACGCCCTCATTCGAGGATTAGAATACTCATGTAAACCACTGGGAGAAACAGTGGCAAGCTTTCGCTTGAGTCTAACGCGTTAGACCGCTCCGCCACTCTGTCAGCTATGCTCAAGCTGCTACCAAATCTCGATGTGTTTGCTCGCTCTCCTCTCTCCTGCTCACTGCTCGTGTTGGAGGCATGCGAGCATTTTTTTTTGGATGGAGTTTTCACACTTTTGGCAGCTTGACTACGCACATTTTTGTGCGATCATTTTTAAGTGTGTTAATTTTGTGTTTGTATGATAAGTGTACAAGTATTCAATAACAAACGCTAAAGCTTTTCGGTCCCATGCTTCGTTCATCAGGATTTTTGTGGGAGTTGGGGTGACTTTCTGACCACTTTCTCTTTGACTTTCTTCATTTTGAATTACCTGTGAGGGGGTGTAGTCACTTCCATTGATGGTCATGTTATAACCCATAGAGTCTTGGTTAGGAGCAGGTGACATCATCGGGCCTGGAGTCCCAGCACCTGGAACCATATTATAAGGCGATTGACCGGCAGCTGCCAAAAGTGAAATGATAAAAAACGAGAGGTAGAAATTAGAAAATTAGAATTAAGGTGAAAGATCAGAATGAATTTTGCGCTTACAACCATTATTAACAAGAATTAAGCAATTTAAGAGTCTAAATGGGTAGCAAAGTCACCAAACTACTGTTTAAGGCTGTATAATGTCTATGATAACCCTTCCACAGCCTTACCTGTCACATTTAGATGATTTTCATGTGACAAGCTCATAATATTACGGTTGTGCAATCGTTTAGTGATTTTTTTCTCTTTCTTCTTGTCATCCTTTTATGACCGTAATTGGAATGCAGGGTTTATTAATTGCGGCATTAATAATTTAATTGTATTAATGGCATTAACAATTAATTTAATTGTAATTAATTAATGCGACAACGCATCGTGACATAAAATAATTATTAATTATTAATTTAAAATTTCGCATTAATTGTTAATTGTAATGTACAATTAACGGAATCCAGCAAAGCATCAATTTTTGTTCATTATTCACCAAGCCAAGAGGAAAAAAAAACATGTCCAGTCTCGTTTTCTTCAACGTCAACTTGTATATTATGCAAATTTTCTGCATTCTCGTCGATTCAACACTTGACGCATACTCCCGATCCACATTTTCACGAGCTACTTTGCAGGTTAATGTCTCAACTTTTGATTTTGCTCCCAAAAAATTATTTACATTGTGTTACGTACTTCCTTATTTTCAAACTTTCAAGCATATTTGATATGCTTTAGCAGGGTTATAATGCATAATTAATGTAATTGGCGACATTAAAATGTTGGAATTAAATTTAATGCAATTAAATTAATTGTTAATTAATTAATTGAACCTTGACGCCATTAATTTAATTGTTAATTGAATTAAAATAACTAAAACCCATTAATTGTTAATGCTTAATTGAATTAATAAATTTCCGCAATTAATAAACCCTGTTGGAATGCATAATAATACTTTCTTTAAAAAGCCACACAAATCCTAAATGGTGCGTTTAGTGGGTTTTACTTGGGTAATAATAAAGTCATATCGCTTTGACTCGAAGGTGATTCTCGCAACAGGTCTTCTGCCGCACATAACTTACATGATACACTCGAAATGACTGTCGTCTACATAAAAAAGGAATAATATCTGAGAGAGAATTTTGGGAGGCGACACACGCACTCCATATTCCCACTTGCTAGTAACAACAAACCATTTAAAGTGTCGTAAAAATTATAGAGGACAAATATTTATTTGAGAGATGGTGTGTGTAGAGTGTGCCTGTCCCACTGTCGGTACGGATTCTCTCTTTCCACGCTGTGCAAATAACTGTAAAAATTAAGGGTCATAAAATAAAGTGGCCTGCCCAAAAGTGAACCCCATTGCGGATTCTCGTTGCAGAGATACCTCGCCTGCTTTTTCTGCTTATTTAAAAATGTTATGGAGTCTCTATTCAATATTATATGTTCTTTCAGATGGAGGTTGTGCACGATGTTCCAAAGACTTTGTTCTGAACACATAAACACTCTTCCCCTTGTGATAATAAACTAAATGCATGCCTTCAGTAGCATTCGATGTGAATGAGGGAATATGTCCTTCTCGCTCCACGATGAACTGCATAATGCGACGTGATCCTATATTTTTCTTTCTCGCCAGAAACGTTTAGTGAGAAGACAAGTGTGGGCAAGGTCTTCAGTCACTTGGGAAAGCAATGCCTTACAGTCTACAGGGGTGGGAATTATCAGGATGACAAGCACCCGGGAAGAGGAATATCCCTTAAAATGGTGTTCAAATGTGAAAGAACAGGGTGGCGAATCCATTTCGTAAGGGCATGTGATGATGATTATTGTCGCTTGGCCACAGTACAATGTTTGTGTATCGTGATTAACATGGGTGTAAATTGCCGATGGTGGTGGTCTCACACACCTCTATTTTCACGAGATTCCTACTATATTTTTAAATAAAATTAAATGACCATAAGCATTCTATTTATAAAAAATGTGATTGAAGGGGGAGCAAAGAGTTCACAAGCTGACTTTCGTACTGTCAACTCTGTGCCTTTGTAGATTTTTGGGTGGTGGGTATGCCTCCACAAGAGATTTTTTTTACATGACACTGACTTTAATACGACTTGATCATACTTCATAGAATGCGTAGTGGCTCGGAAAAAATAGAATAATGGAGGACTCTCGTTCTGTACCTTGGGAAAAAGTAGGGCGTTTTATACCAAAGGCCCGCGTAATAGGGCAATAATAATAATCGTAGTAGTATGGAGCAGCATTGTTGCCGCATTTTATTGAAACTGAGATCTCGACGGGTCGATTATATCTCGCCTTTTTCAACTTTACGACACTATTAACTGTTACTTTGCACCCTATTTAGAAGGAAAGCGTATAATATGTAAAAACTGCAAGCAAAGGAAAGGACCTCTCAGTAGATGAAAATTTTTGTTTGGAAAGAAACCACCCAAACAGGGCAATCAGTCTTTAAGAATTTTTGCGTTTAAAAAGAGAAATATAGATACACAGAAAAACGAGTCTGAAAAGATCAAAATTTGGAAAGACAGGAGTATATGGGAAATTTTTGTGAAAAGTCAATGCGAGGTTATATTTTAGGTCGTACCTCCATCCAGAAAATCATCTTCCCTCAGTCTTGAAGGACGGAATTTTCCTCCTGTTGTCATTTTCACACGATGTTACAGCATTCATTCCAGTCGATTGATGAGGTTGATGAACATAAAAATCACAAAAAGTACATTCAACATTTAGCCATCTTGCATTACAAAAATAGTAATTTAATAGTATTGATTGTGATCCATATTGAGGTGAATCATGATTTTGATGTTTATGCATTTCATGAAAAGATTAGAATTTGTAACCAAATTTAGTTAAAATCTTCAGATGTATAGATGTCAAGCTTTTAGATACAGATGAGGTTCAATGCAGTCTATGTAATGAGATAGATACTAGTCATTCTATCAACACTCTATTCGGAATCTTATACTGAAATCCTTAGGTCGTCTCTTGTGCAACTCGAAATTTCTTGGCTTCTTTCCGACAACATTTGAGGCTTTTGTTGATTACGATTTGAGATGAACAGACAGCCCGGGTATACTGGAAGGTCTTAAGGGCAAAATTCCTAGAGTACGATCTATCTTGAATAATAATCTCTTGTAAAAATTCCAAGATGAAGTTTCATGATTTTTTTTGTGACTTCCACAAAAATGCATTTATACTCTTCTCTTTTCCAAAGCTTCATACTCAGTGATATACCATCTCTTTGTTTTCGTTCTATTTGTGTTGGTTTCATGCTTGAAGAAGATAGGGTTTCGTACGCCGTGGATACTGAAACACGTTACATTTAAGGTACATCAACATCAATGTACATTTGTTGTAAGAGTTGAAATGCAGAGTATGTACTACTATCATCTCATCCCTCATGATTCTCGACGGTGATGGCATTGTAAATCTAACCCAGAGATCTTCTCTGCTGGAAGACACAACCGTGGAACCGGCTGAGACTTATGTTCGTATTACTCGTTAAGATGCTCGGTGAGGGTACATCGTGCTTGTAACTGTGTAGCCCTGGATAATATACAAAGGACGAAATAGTATCGCAGAGGAATCTCTGTGAAACCAAGAAACCAGCCAGCCAACCCCTCCATCCACGTCGGCTTAGAAGCTTATCTTGGTGAGCAAGCATGATGCCCAAAAAACCAATCTAATTGCTTATTCAGGAAATCTTGCACCAGAAGAAGACGAGACGAAGAAAGAGGGAGTGCGGCCAACAGCAGCGAGATTACAGATTCATGCACACAACAACAGCCAGAAGCAAAGAAGTAAAGGAGACGAGACCAAACCTTCCTCAAGTTGCTGAGTGAGAATTAAGGCTGGAAAATACCAAGAAAAAATGGAAACTAGTTTCTCCAGATTTTCTTACATTATTTCATCAAGATCGGGGACGAGAGGCTGCTGACTATGCAATGAGATGGCTTTTTTAAAAACGTGTGCTTTTCCAAGTGTCATACAATGTGAAACTTATAGCTGCATCAACTATTTCAGGTTAGCAGCCTCACACCATCGAAATGGAGTGTTTTTTAGGTTGGACAATAAGCCAAATAACCAAGAGAGCATTATTTACTGCACATACATACGGGAATACCGCGTAGAGCTGCTCTTTTTCATAGTCGAGTAAAGCAAGTGCACTTGAAAGCATTTGTCGTTTTATTATTCTCTTCTTTTAAAAAAACAAGACTCTTTTCGTGAAGCCTCTTTCTCTATTCACTAGACAAACGTCTATACAACAAAATGTATATTTACTGAAACTTTTCACGATCACAAACACAGCGAAAACTCGCAAGTGCATCGGACATAGAGCACGGCCTGTTGGCGACACTGTTAACGAATGAGAAATTCATGAAAAGCCAGCTATTACTCCTACAGCCAATGCAATACTATGAATTGCCGCAATACAACATTTGCAACTTATTGCGCGATATTTGTTACAGCTTTCGAAGTGTTGCTCACATTTAATGTGCACTATACACTATGTTGGTGCATGGGAAACTCGTCGAACTCGTCATTTCTCCACATCCACTCCTTCCCCAAAAAACTCTCCGCATCTCACATTTTCCAGTGTTCTGTTGCTTGCATTTGTACGAGAGTAACTCGAGAAAAACAACGCCTTTCCATTGCGTCTTTTGGTGGATACATGATTTTTCAGGGGGAATGAACAAGCGGATGCATGGACGTTGCATAGAGGGATGAAATGGAATGTTATAACACAATCCGCAGAGTATTCTCGGGATATACGTCGGGAAAAAATGCACCACAAATTCGTAGCTTCATACATCCATCTATCCGTAGTCATTCACTACTCAGAACGGTGGTTCTTTTGGAGACACTGTTCAACTTGAATGCTTTGATGGTGATGGTGGGAAATGTGTAAGGACTCTAGGGCTACATTAACTACCTTCCTCCTTATTTCGTTTTGGTCTCATAGCTTTTGGGCTTTCGTCTCAAAATCCTCCATCGCTGCTCTTTTCGCTCTCCTGGAATTGATATATACGCCATATATCGCAGGAGAGAAAATGAATGTACGCGTATAAAGTTTGCGACGTCATTTGAAATGTAGCAACTTATAAAATGTATTTCCTCGGAACTCACACACACAAGAGAGGCAACGAGAAGAAAGAGAAAAAAAACTAACCAAATATGTCTCAAAAGAAACAAGCGACAAAGTCCAACCAACTTTCATATACATTACATCTCTCTGTAAGACGACGACGGAGTGAGACCACGAAAAAAAAAGTAACGTATGAGCTCACAGGCAAAAGAAAATAAGAGTAACGAAAGGCAAGCTGCTGCTCCTGTTTTTCGCCATTACATATCAAGTACATACACACTTGTGTATTATTTTCTCTCATATAAGGCCACTCTGTATAAGGGGAAAAACTTGAACACAAGTGTGTAGCCGTCGTAGAGCGAGAACATGGCAAAAAATACAGCATCTCTCACTCACCCTATATTCGGGACAACTACTCTTGATAATATACGAGAAGTTGGAGAGATGTTGGTGGATGATATAAAATCCCATTCCCGGGTTCCCTTATTTCCTTCCTAGGCTCCCTTTCGGCTTGGAATGAGCCAGAGAGAGAGAGAGTTCCATTTCATTTCATTTCATCATGATGTACAAGGCTTTACTATTACTGCCTGCCTGCCGTTGATGCTGATGCCGCTGCTTCTGGCTTCTCCTGAGCTATCACAAAAAATACGGCAGAGAAATGTCGTCCTCTCTCTCTTTCTCATCTTCTCTCACTTTTATACTTACAACTTACAGGACGGGAGAAATAAGAAGGAGCAAGACGAAAGGAAGTAGAAAAAGACGAAAAGCAGCAGTGAAGCAGCTTAAAGTAAAGAAGAGGTCTTAGAAAATAAGACGGTAGCGTGTGCACCATCAGCTCTATCGTCATATAAAGGAAGCTACTTCTTTCTCCTATTTTTTTTTCTCTCTCTCTTTCCTACCCGAAATCCCCCAGAAAAATCGTATTTTTTCTAGTTTTTTTTCGTTCTCACTCACTATCTTATTTTTTCTCTCCCTTCTTTCTTAGAGTCCCACAACATTCGTTTATTTCCAGCGCTGTGTGTAATACACTTATATTTTGAAAATAAATGTGAGTCTCAGACAAATATACGTAAGAGAAGAGAGAAAATATATTCCTAACGCAAACAAAGCAATGTATACACATATACATTCTTGAACACACCATGTTTTGAGCTGAGACACATATCACGAAAAAAAACAGGAAAAAAGACGGAGTAAAACTCCATAAACCATGGAAGCGGCATGCATGGGCACGAACAGACCATCTTCTTCTGCTCACTCATCTTCTCTCTAGCCTTTTTATGTGAGATTCTCCGTGAATTTTTGTCGAACCACAACATGCTTTTAAATCCATCCTTAATGGCATCGGCATGTTCTCTTATTTATTTCATCCTACGCAATATGAGCAACTTAAGTCTCTACTCCATAGAAAAAAAAGATTATATTTACCCTCTCCAGAGCAAAATCTCTCCGAGAAAAGCCAAGCATTCATGACCTGCTCGCTCCTGTTGGCTAACAAAATTGGGAGGAGGATAGACAACAAAAATGGCTGGCCAGGGTACACAAGTCTTTGAAAATCTCTAACAAGTGACTTTCCTCTTTTGTTACGACGATCATATTGATATTTGGATTAGGACAAGCTTCATCCATTCCAGTGCGTCAACATGATTATAATTATTGTGTGCTTTCAGGACAGCCACTCTTTGTCGTCATTTTGAGAAGCGTGCGGCTACATGTGCGATTTTAAGTGACATTGAGACGACCTTGGTTAAGTGCTCCTCATTTGAGTAGAGTAACTACGGCTTATATTGACGTGCCCATGAACCCGCATCTCTTTCTCCCACTTCACATAAATCATGACCGCCTGCTCTAGAATAGGATCCTGTGTCTCTCTTTAGGACCATGCTGCGAGCGCACAGTTCACAGAGTGCGCTCTTTCTCTGTCCCTTTGAGCTAGACTTTGTATTGCCTTTCTCTCTGTCGGGATTCCGACGGAGAAAACAAAGCGGACCCATTTCTCAAGTTTAAAGTGTTCGCTTCAAATACTCTGCTTGTTAATCAGGAGAAAACGGTATTGCTCATCGTATATATTGCAAACGCTTTAACGTTGCTCATTGCTGGTTTCGCCAGTTTTCTTCAGTTTTTTGTTGTACACCACCGATAAGAAACACTGTCCTATGGGTATATCTGTTCCACACATTTTCAGCGAGTCTTCCTACGGTACTTTATTGCTGTTATTGTACTGGAGAATAAGGGTAATAAGAGGAAGGCGAAAGTTTGTTGGCTCTGTGTTGCAGTGTGCGATGATGATACACGCGTGTTGTTCACTATGAACTATGGCGTTCTAAAGGAAAAGATATTTTTTGCCTGAATGAAGGGGAACGCTCCGCATGCATATATGAATCTCGAACATGCAATGCATACTGGCGCAAACAAACTCTAGAATACAGGCTCTGAGGACACGTATGTCCTAAGTGGGAGAAATTGCAACAGCAAGAAGCATTTCGACGACAACGACGACGGCACACATGGAAAAAACAGAGAGAGAAGAGGGAATGGGATGGAGTTAATATATCACGAGACTCTAACGTTGTCTATGACAGACTGAATGGCTCTTGCGGGCCTACAACTTCCCTTGGAAAAAAGAGAAAATTCGAGGGGGGCAATGCATGCTTTGCAATAATACGACAACCATTCTCCAGCTCTCTCTACTCACCAACTCAAACTCTGTGTGTACAATCGAACACATCGTTTTCTGGAATATAACCAGAACTGTTTCTCCCTCTCTGTGTAGATATATGTAATATAGTGACACATTCTTCCCAAAAGTCTCGAGATTCGAATGGATGTGAGTGGGTATGTATGTACACGTGATTCTGTCCCTGGCGAACAAGTGTACTCGTCGTGAACACATTTCCAAAATTATAATCTGCTCCTTCTCCGTTTTTTTGCGTGTCGTTATGCTTCTTGCCGTTGCTGACAACGCTTCTCTCACACACACACTGGGCGTCCGGAGAGGACAAGTAAAGAATCAAGACTGAGTTCCATATTATTAGCTCTCCCAAGTTGGGAGTCCCAACGGCTTTCTTGTCTAATGTTTGCTTTCATTATCGGGATGATTACCGTGTAAAGCTACGTCCTTCAATAGGGTACCGCTTATTTTATTCGTTCCGTTGTGATTAGCGGAAGTCTCATTGTCTTTGTGTACGGAACTATGTGCGTTTCAAACATTTTTGTTTGATTAAGCATTTTTGATTCTGTGAATAACTAAACTTTTTTATGTCCGCCTTTCTGAATCGGGGATGAAATTAATTTGATTGTGTATGTACGGTGTGTTCAAAGGCTGAAATTGCCTCCGAGCACTATAATATGCGTATATGTTTAAAGTATATGCGGAATGAAATGAACTCCCAAAGATATTAACAACGATCAAGACAGAAGACAAGTAATATGACTTTTGCTTGAAGGCAGTACAAGGAAAAGATTTACTAACTTCTTGACAAGGAACCACAAAGAGGCTTTTCACTTATCAAACAAAAATCAAAGAAAACGTCACCGTTTTGACTTTTGACATAATTTAACTCACAAAAGAAAACCTAGCCCTGCTCGTGAAAGGAAACATCACGAAAATATGTGCACGAGCAAAATGCTATTCATGTGCCCAATATTATGTTTGCATCTCAAGTCATTCTCAAGACGAAGGATTGAGAAAAGTAGACTCCGACTATAGCAATGGTTCTAGATAGCCAAGACGGGTTTCTTTTCGCAAGACAGAAGTCAATCCAATTTGAGCGCTTTTTAATTTTCTAAAGCGAAATCAGTAGAAAAAGGTATTGTAAAAAAGGTACGACAGAACTCCTAACAAGACACATAAAGCATGCATAACAAGACAGATGATATTTTCGGAATGACGGTAATAATAATGAATTGAACTCAAATCAGAATCCGAACACACTTTCTCAAAGTACCAATTTTGAAACGAACGCCGTAACTTTTTAGAAGAACCCCGACATTCTTCGCAATAAGTGCATGAAAAGAAACCACATTGGTTCTCGGGTTAAGTGATGCCCTGCTTTAGACAATAGAAAGGCGACGATGATTACTCATCTCGAGTATACTACGCAACTAATCGAAGACACACCGAAACAGTGCTTTTCTCTCTGATCCCTGATGATAATGCGATGAATCAGTGTCAAAAAATCCTTTCATAAGCGACTCAAATCAAAATCTACACCCGAATAAAGTGTCTACGCATTGAGCGACGTAGCTTTTCATTCTGTACTTCCAGTAAACAAGCCCGGTGAATGTATACGCTCTGGGATACAAAGTGACTGCACACATTAGAGAAGAGCATCTTTCAGATTGAAAGAATACTAGAGAGGGTCTGCGCCGTATGAGAGTTAAGTCAAAAGAAGGACGATTCTATGTAAGGAAGTAATAAAATTCAAGTTATAAGTAGTATGCTGGGGCTGCTATCTGTTGAGCCATGTCAAGTCATGTCATGTCATGTCAGTTTAAGTTATTCCCTCTTTGCTAACAAGGCTTGACTTTGATTGCTCCCTCTTTTTCTCTCTTGCCTTTTCCCAGACATTCTCGAAATACGTAACGTGTATGTATATTGGTTCAGAATTTCGCTGTGATAACTGTTTCTTTCCTTCTACATGATTTCATCAGTGTATATGGAGTTAAAAAAGTTTGTTGATTTTCCTCCAAGAGTAACCATTCTTACGTCTAACTTAAGAAATGCAATAAAAGAAAGACGAAGAGTTTTCGTCTTCTTCACTGAGAAGAGTATATTTTCCTTTGTACACTTGATGATGAATTATTAGCCCTTTACACTTGCTAATTAATATCCACAACAAATACCGCTTCCTTTTCGAGCCCAACGTGTCTTCTTTGCTGACTGATTTTTTCCTCCTGCGGGTCCCGTACATCTTGGGGTTCACCATTTCATTATATGAGATCTAATAAACATATTCTTCCTCAAGACAGACAGGCCTTTCATCTCGCTGGCTTCTTTGCTCTTTTTCATTTTCTGACTACTATACTGCCCCAGGTCAACATCTCAACATCATTAGCAAAACTCGCGTATTAATGTTGATTTCTGGTTGAGCGTAGCTCAAGCTTTCTACAAATATATATTTTAAAGTTACAACCGTTTTTATGAGATAAATGTACGCTTCCTGGAATTGCCAGGATGTATGATGATATAAGTAACCAGAATTTTATGATTGATTATGCTAAGTTTGTTTCCAAAATGTGTAATAATCAATTACTCCGAATTGCTGTGCCATTGAATGTTTTATGTCTTGCCATTTAAAAAGTGTGCTAAAAATTGTAAAAATGTGCGCAACCAAACGGCACTACTTACCGGCTGCCTTTTTGGCTGCGTAAAGATTAGCTTCCTCCTGAGCCTTACCGATATTTTTCTTGTACCTAATTCTCTTATTGCCAAACCAATTGGATACCTGTGGAAGAATGAAAAAAAAACATTTGATTAAAATTACACATTACGCCTGCCGTTCCATCCGTAATAAAACGCTCGAACACTGAATATTTGATTGCGCAAAGCATTTAAAAATCATGGAATTATTCTCTTCTAACACAAACGTGAATATCTAACGAGAAGCAGTAGTTAAGCGGATGTGCGCTTTCATCATTAATTCAGTTGCAGACTCATATATTCGGGAACAAACGGTTTCACGAATGTGTACAGGATGAGTTTTGCAAGCAAATAAAATTGCAATATTGAGTAGGGATACCGGGGAGAAATAAATAATTAAGGAAGAGAACGCTAAACTTACTTGCGAAACTGTTATACCACACTTCCTGGCAAGTTCCTCTTTGGCTTCTTCAGATGGGTAAGGATTACTCAGGTGTGAGTAAAAGTATTCGTTGAGGATCTCTGAGGCTTGTTTGCTAAAGTTACGTCTCTTTCTCCTGCGAACGCAAAACAACACGCACATTATTATACATCTTGCTCATGGAAATATGGCGCTCATTGTTCTTAAAACACGACGCTCGCTCATGTCCCCTAGAAGATCCAATCTGGTGTTTCCGTGTGGGTACAGCAAATTTCCTTCAAGAATTTGTCAAAAATGTCAGGAAGGTATGGCTTGTGAAAGCCTTTCGCTAAACCCCAATGGTCCATAAATGTTTACCACATGAACTTCTGAAAACTCTCGTGCTGCGTGCGGGACAACTGACGGCAGATGATGCCAATGAGGCGGTGCCAACGGAAAAGTGGATGGCACCACACCACCACCACCACTCCTTATATTTACATTTCACAAAGTGAGGAGCGGAGAAACGTATGACATAAAACGGCCGTGAGTACCACAAATATTCGACAATAACCACAACGGATTAAGAAAATGTGCCGTCATGGGGGGATTATGGTCCATTATTAACATCATGGAATGTCTTTATTGCGTAGCCATTCTCATTTCACAATCGTCATTCCTCCTTCTTATGCGAATAGTCCAGGAACATGACAATCCTCTCGCATGACATATACCGGCTACTTTTCTCGTAAGAAACGAATTACTTCACGCTCCTGACGTGTGTGGCTCTGTGGCTGCTCTATTTGTTTAGATTTTTTTCTGAATACCCCACGAGAAAAGCGTGTGACGTTTGGTTTAATTAATTTGAACTTTACAAAGATAAAACACTCACCGATACAACAACAATGCGACAAAGACTCTTGTAAGAGACTTGAGTAGGAAAGAGTAGTTAATTAGGAAAGTGATAAAATGTAATTGTTCTTGTGTCGGTAACATTTGGGAATATTAAGCGAGCCTCTTGAATGGCATACCAAAACCTGAGTAATATTTTGTAGGGTGTGTGCTCCCAAGAATTTTCTTGGTCATGTCACTCCTCTCGCATGCAATTCTCCTCAGATAATATAAGCAATCGTCGAAATGGAGTTGAGCGTTAATTCTGGCTTCGGTGGAGCACAAGTCGGTTTTTCCTCAATCAGGATTCTCACATGCGGAAAGTGGAATAATAGCATAAATGTATGCACACAAGTGATAAGGCTTGGTAAGGTACTGCACACAAGTTTAAGCGAGTCAAGTGGTTTTCGTCACAGTCGGGAGGCGCAGCAGTCCTGCGGTTTCAGTGTCCATTTTTGTGAGGACGAGAATGTAGCAGAGAGGGCTATATTATAGCGCAAAATTTAGTGAGAGGAAGACGATGAGACTCTGTGAGACTAACCACGACCAACCAAAAAACCGAAACCATTTCATCCATTCATGATACACACACACTCCATCCAATGTAATATGCATACAAAATACGGAGTGTAGTCGTTACATGAAGCAATTTCTTTCCTCAGCAACAACTCCGTCGTTTCCCTACGACCACTTGTGTTTCTCACCACTTCTCTACCACCGCCGTTTTTTTCGATGAGCGTTTCGTCGACATCTTACAACTCGCGTACATTTTCGTCCTCTCTTGTCCGCCGCTCATTTTCACAAACCATCCACGAAGTTCGTATACATATAGATGGCATTAAAACTTGGAATTGTCTCCCAGTGTGGAGATGTGTGAGTGAAGAAAGTGGTGTGTGGAATGTGGAGAGTTCCATGAAATATTCATGACACCATGTCATCAGATCTACCTGCTTTTTTACCTTTTAGTACTACAGCCATCTACTACAAATGCGTTTGTGTGCGGGTCTTAACTTTATGTGGAGGCCACCACAATTTTACTTGGAGCCACCAGCTTGGAGCCGAGTTGACCTTATATTTTCAGCACATGTCACACTCTCTCCGTGGTATTTTTTGTATTAACAAATCAGTAATTTTGTGAAGAGGGATGAAGAAAAAATGAAGATACGTTTGAGTGAAACAGCGAAGTAAAATTTCAACCTTGTTAATGCAAACCAGGTGGTAGAAATGTGACCTTTACACTTTAGTGGTAAAGGAAGGATTTGTACAAGCTAAGGATTGCCCCTGATCACAGATTTGGAGTTTGATTCAAATCACCTTATTCTTCAACCATAATAAATGAAGCGAAACGATCGAGTTTATGCGTGCAGTTTAACTCCAGCATTTGTTCATATATACTAATGATTGGACCAACGCTTCGGTTTAATGATGATCCTCACAACATGGGGTCACTTGACACAAGACGTAGTGACAATTCAGTGTTGCCTTGTAGTAGATTCCATCGTTTGCGATCCACTCCCGTCTTCAATAATAGAGTGGACTTTCTTTATCTGTCAATTGGCGCCCTCGGTGATTATAGGTGGGAAGAAATTCCGACTTGCCAAGAACATTTTCTCCGTCGAGTTGTAAAAAAGCTTCCTGATTCCCCTCGGCTTTGGTTCAAAGATCGACAATAATTAATTATTAAAAATAATAAATACATAATGAGTGAAACTTCACTAGCTTTTTCCTGTCACGCATTTCCCCCGAAAAAACTTCTCCAATTATATGTTTTACTTGGTGAGTTCAACTTTCGAAAAAAAGTACAGGGGAAAGTCAAAATGGAAGTCTTCTTTTTTGGTCGGACGCAACAGCAAAAAGAATTAGAACTATTAGGAAAGAAGGAGGCACGAAATAAAGTTTACACAGAAAAAGTTTTGTTTTTATCTTATCCTCGAAAAAAACCAAAAAAAGCCTTCACAGCCGTGCGATACCACTTTGTTATTACAGCTGCAAGTGGTAAAAGTAGTTGAATTCCCAATGGAACATCAAAAAAGAAAATTCAAGACACTTTCCCATCCAAACTCTCTCCTTTCTCATCCGATGTTTTGCCCTTTTCTGCTTCGTTGCTTTCTCACTAAAATATTCTGGCAACCATTATAATTTGATTACTTTCAAGTTGTCCTAATTAACAAAGAATATATTAGTTCGGAACAGCTTTCCTTTTTTCTCTCTTCAACACGGAACGAGAGAGGCGGCCCAGAAGAAAAGGACAAAAAAGTTAACAGAAGGTCTGCTCTTGTCGAGGGTAAAGCTGATAAACTCATAATTATATTTCATTACAGATAATTGAAGACTTTTTGAGTGACAATAATAAGGAGAAGGATGCGAGAGAACAAGTGCTAAAACACTGAAGACACCGCCCCACAACTTCCTTCCCTTTTTCCACTTTCACTTCAGACGCAAGAAAAGGTTGTTGGAGTAAGAGGAATTCAGCTTTTAACTTAAGGCTTTGACATGAGAACCTATGACACTTCTATTAACAAATATGCAGATGAGTGATTATTACTCACATCACCTTCATTCATGCAAAAAAGAGAAAGCTCAGTCATCCTCGTAAATCCTATGAAAATGATGACAAGGAGCTTGCTGTGTTCCATCAGCTTTCTCCCAGTGCAACATCGCTTTTAAACTCAATTAACTCCGAAAAAATTGCCAAGACGTGTAATAATACAAGGAATCGCCCTCTTTTGTGTTTTATGCATTGCCACCTCATCATTTTAAAGGGATCTGAGAATAATAAGAGAGAGAAAAGACTACCTAAAAATATGCGGGTATGCGGAAAGGAAAGGATATTGGAAAAAACTTGTTGTGCTCCGGTGATAACATTTATCTATACGAATACCTTATTTGTATTACAGGATGAACCTTGAGAAAGGAGGTAAGACGACGTTTGCATATTAGAAACTCTTGAGAGGGAATAATAGATAAACGATTATACATATCTCCACTCCTGACTATACTGACACGACGACATCAACGTAAATATCCACTTGAAACTTTCCAGCAGCGCAGACAGAGCGAGAGAGGCGCATAACAAATGACTACTATGCACAAGTGGTGCGGTAGATTATAAGAGGGAAACAAGGACGGAGATTCAAGGAGAAAGAGGAGCATACACAGTCAAGTGAGTGAGTAGTTTGGGTGGCGTGGTGCAGAAGGTAATGTCCCGAACAAGAGCTCCTATTGAAAAGTCAACCGTGCAGAAAATCCTTTTTTGACGGGAGTCAATTCAAATTTTCATTCTTGTCAACTCATCTCACTTCTCACACACTCTCTCTTTCTCCACAGCTTCAACAACAGCAGGACTCCTTTCCTATGTAAGACGGAGAGCAAACAGTTTGCGTCTCCCTTTACACAAATCTGAATGATACGGTGGTAGAAAGGAGAAAAGTATCTCATGGCGCAATAACGATAATAATAGCAATAATAATAATGCTTATAGGCTCGAAGAATCACCTCGCCCTCATCTTGATTCCGTAGTCGAGGTCCTCCTCTCTGGAGAGTCAAACATTCATCATCTTTTTAACTCAATCAAGTCCAGCGATCCCATTCTCCTCGACGTGTAATGTCGTACTAACAGGGTTTTTTCGAGTTAAAAATTCATTTCTCAAGTCTTTTTCACGTTAATTCGATGGCCCTCGGTATTTGTGTATAAAACAATGATGGGGATGGAAACATCATCAGCAAATGCAACAGGAGTCAGAGCTTTCTAGTTTTTGTCGATTCTGGTGGTCCTGTCTGTCTCCGATAAAGAGGTTCGGCGAAGAAGAAAAGTTGTCAATAAGCATGCAAAAAAAAATTCGTGCCTCTGCGCTATGGGCTTGGTTGAAACTGGCGAGGCGTGTATATTGCATTGGCATTGTGTGGATTCGTTGATTAAGACTACTTCGAAGTTGATTTCAACTGATTTGTCATTTAGTGTTGTGGAGGAATATCAAATAGCGTAGTTTATTGCATTTCGTACCTCATATCTTTTTCCATTGCAGTTTGAAAATAGTTATCCTGTTTTATGAGAATTCCAATGAAAAATGAAAAAAACTAGTCAAACAACACAGACTCAGAGGTCCTTACTTTGTAAATTCTTGCTTTTAATACAAAATGTTCGTCGATATGGTAAGTGGTGGGGCTGTACGGAGGGTGAAATAACCAGGCTCATTGTTTATGCAACTAGAATCCAGGTTTTGGAAGTCTCCGTTTTTTTACAAACTTGATGTAGCACTCGTGACTAAAGTATTCTTGCATAGTATAATTATTATGCAAGGACTTTATGGTGCTGTGTAAAGTAAATAACAATTTAATTTTACTAGCGCTCAGTTGAGCAACCTGCCTTGTTGAATAAGCTACAACTTCAACTCTGAGTAATTTTGATAGATACAAGAATTTTTGTGCGAGCCACACCACAGGAGAGAAGGAAAAGTGTGGATAAGTATGAGCAAAATTGAAATACAATATAACAACTGATCCCAACCCTATGGGAGGACGTGGTCTTTATTATGCTAAAAATGGACGCTCACTCGATACTGGCATTATTTCATTTAGTGAAAGTGAATTTGAGGTATTATGCCCAATCTAATAACGCCTGACTTTCCTGATCTTATCAAAAAGGGTGCAACCGCGGGATGCTCACTGTGATGCATGAAGTTTACTCTTGTCCACTCAATCCAAAATGTGCCAACCTTGACTCTTTGAGAAACTCGTCGAAAGTCGACGATAAGCAAAATACAACCGATATGAAAGATGGAGCGAACACCAGACTCAGCTGCGGATAGAATTGATTGAGTCAACTGGAATCGCTTGAATACGTCGTTTCCTCCGATTATTCAGCCCAGAGTGCAACACAGGGGATGACAAAATTGTTGATAGAATTGTGAAAAAAATGGCTGGAGTCAGAGAAAAAACTGACAATTGAAAATAGGGTAGAACCTCTCTGCTATCTGCATTGTGCTTCTTGCCTTTTGACGAGCTCTCACTCGAGTTCCATATTTCGTGGATGGAACAAACTTTATTTCCCTAAACGTGTCCTCGCTCACACACAGGAACAATCGACCATACCCACGCACATGATCTCTCCAAGGAAATAAGATATATTGCTTATTGAGAGAAATGGCAAAAAATGGAGAAGGGGGAAAGAAAAAGTTGAAAGCGAGTAGAGATAAGGATATCGCAGGAGGATGAAATGAGCAAGGAAAAGAGCAGCAGGAGTTCTGTTCAGAAAGTCCAACTCCTGCTGACAACTCCGACATGTATGGACTTTCAGACACCTCTCTCCTTATGAAATACTCCAGTCTCAAAGTATGATGGATATCGAAAACTTTCCAACATGCGTTCCCAACTGCTGACCGGATTATGCTGAATATATTCAATAACTTTCAGCTATTCACACAGTACAATGCACACGGAAATTTCTCGGCTTTATGGAGACATACTAATTAATTAAAGCTGCACTTATTCAAATAACAACTTCTCCAATTGACTATGTAAATAAAGACAATTGTATCAACCTAGTCATATCTACTACAGCATATCTTTGTAATCCGGTCCAACATTCTCCCATTTTTCAACAAACATAGTCCCAGAAATTTTTCCTGGGCTCAACAATGAAAGACCGTACTTCTCAGCATGATCAACAATCCCACTGTGAGCGACGTATGATATGAGTGAAGAATTAGGTACATAAGCTTCTTCGTGTAGACTCCAAAAATTTTGATATTGATGAAGTCCGTATAACTGCAAAGGAGTCCCAATATGAAATTACCTATCGCCGTAGTTAACAGCATGAACAAGACGCATGCAGGGGAGTTGTGAGCGAAGCTTGATTCAGAAAAATCGTTCTCCCCCTTCTCTCTCTTATTTTATCCAAATAGTATGATACCAATTGCAATGGTTTTCTATGTCAGTATTTTCACATTTTATGTGAATGTTCTCTCTCGTTGAGAAATGAAGATATTATTCTCGTGCTCAACAACAAATACACAGGTTGAATCCCCAATTTTCTCACCTTCCTTTGTCTGACTTTCGCACAGGGTTTTGCTTACTACGCTGATTAGATTTCCAAGTTTAGCTGGTCGACTCGTAGTGACCAAAAAAATTCCACGAGTCTGAAAATGCCAGCAGGCGTTCTGTGGCTTCCATTCACAACGATCATAATTTCGTGATGAACTCATATTCAAAAATGAGAATGAGCGGCGTGGTGTGCCTTTCCTCGGGCCCACGTTTGGCACAAAAAGTAACAAGGACAAGCATATAATTTCTGAAGGTAATACCATCACCATCCAATCTGCTCATACGAGTGTGTTTCCCTACACTTTTGTGTGAATGACCATACACGAAATAAACTTAATTAATTTTTATCATGAGAGGACAGCAGAAAACGAATTCCACGGGTTGGAGTGATCTTTCTATTTGTATTCATGCATGGATGCGTTCGCTCCTCTCGCTGCTGAGATTTGATATGATATAATCCCACACGGCATCTGATTGTAATCTACCCACGAACCAATAACGAACGGAACGCCGAAAGAATTAAATGCTCATGCAGGCTTGCACATTGGTGGAAAGGGACGAGCAAAAGTGTCCTCTTATATTTTGCAACACTGAAGGTATAGAGGCGACATTTAGGCAGCATCTAACTTTGTCCTCTCACAGTTGAATCATGTATTTGTGTGACGGAGATGATGGCATTTTAGAAATTAATTGCATTGCATTTTCAAACGTTTGGCGATGTTCACGACGAAAAAATATGAAAAGTTGACGAATCGAACATCTTGACAATCAGCACCATGAGCCCACACCGGAGCGTACTCAGTTGTAATTTCGACTAGAGTTACACACCCCGCACAAGGAGCCAAAAGTCTGTCAGAATTTTTTTTTGCTTTGTCGGAATTATATTTGGCATGAAGATGTAAGATACGTGAACGCAAGTGACCAAAGTTGTTGTTGCAGTTGCTCTCAGCCTCCTTAACGGAATGAAATTGATAACTCAATCGAATCTAATCAATTCAGTGCCCCCGTCGTGGCTACCTCCTTATATTTCGACTGACTGACTCTGAGCAGCCAATTTCGTTTCATTTCTCTTCTCCGTAACAAGCCCCACCTCTTCGTAGAGCCGATCTGTTCGATGACTAACAACATCTATACCTGCTCATATCCAATCCACGATATTGACAGGGATATTTTTAAGTAGTGGTTCTCTGTTGCGGCGAGCAATTGCACTTTTTTTCTATCGGTTACATACATTCAATCTTCAAGAGATAATAATACCTCATTCCTCTCTCTCTCTCTATGGATTGTGGTTATGAGTCGCGGAATGATGAGAGGCTGAACACAAGTTCTCTGTCGTTCTTTCAGAATCCTGCTGCATTTTTCCAATGTACGCTGGTGCAATTACGCGATACGCTATTGTTGTTGTGGTGGCGTGTATCTTTGTACCACACATAGACCATGATTGGATCTTCTAATGAGCCGGTTTGCCCCAACGCGTGTGACTTAAAGTATGATTTACAATCTGCTGCTCCAATCGTAAATCATATGGGAAGCCTCATTGCAGAAAGAACAGTGTATTATTCATATACACAACTCTGCTAAAGTGGATTGGATCTCCACTAGTGATATCAAAGAAACACGCGCGTGTGGTGGAGTAGAAGGAGACATGAACGTGTTTCGTATTGTATTGTGGTTAAGACAAAAAACAAGAGATGTTTTTTCTTCGTTTGCTTACCTGGCATCGAGGAACCGTGACCGCAGGATCATGACAGCTTCACAAGTGCTCTGTTTCAGCTGCATTTGGATTGATGAGAATTTTTTATGAATGATTTGAACCATTCTCTCGATTTCTTTCGGTGTGATTGGTCTGGTACGACTCTGCTCACGGAGGAGGTTCATCACGTGGGTAGTGAACTCGTTACATGCCTACAAAAAAACAAGAAATATCACATAAATATGTTAAACTTATTAATTAGGAAGAAGAAACACAGTGCATAAAAACTTGGAGTTGATCTAAACTTCTTAATTCAGCTTGTCATCAGCTTCAACCTCGTATTTTTTCAGTTTTTATCCCGTAATCGCATATTCAGTTATTTGTATCATCCAGCAGGTTTGCTCATTATTTGATTATTAAAGGTTTTGTTTCTTTTATGAAGAAACGCAATAATGAAATTATTGATCTTGTCAAGCCTAATGGCTCGGCAGATCTTCGTGTTTTCTCCATTTTCTAACATCGCCCCAAAAATATATCCTCACAATCCATACGCATCCAAAGCCCCTCCGCAAGCAAGATATTGGGCTTACGGTAGAAAGATTGGAAAGGAAACATCATCTTCATGCATGACAGATAGTACACTTTGACGATAAACAACGTATCTGATATTACGTTGATATTGCTACAATATTGAGCTACCGACTCGCTCAGGTTGCACACATGAGAAACTCTAGAAATCTTAGGTACGGTTCACAGAGTGCGGAACACAAGGAAAAATCACAGCTCACTATTTTCTTTCTGAGAGAAAATTGGAGTAAGCAGGAGAAAGGGAAAGATAAATAATAGGTGTAATTGAAGTGTGAAAATTCAGAACGTGACTTTCATCGGCAATCTCGACTTTATGAAAGCGGGTGCTCTTTCTCTCTCCCCGCTCACAACGAAGAGAAGGAAGTATACGTATAAAAAAGGCAATGTTCTCTGTAGCCATTCATCTTTTATCTGTTATACACACAGACTTTTTAAAGGTTTTAGAGAAGGAAGGAGAACAGAGAGCACAATGTGCTTTCACTAGAATAGAACTGAAAAAAAACGGAGACCATCATTTTGGTTGGGAAAACGTTTCTTCTGGAGAAAAAGTGAGCGGCAATATTGGAGCAAGTTTACTTTTCATTTTCGTAGCCATTTCACAAGAAGAAAAGAAAATCATGGGAGAGCGTACATGCTAGAGAAAGTAGCAGAGTAGAGCACACACAGTGTCTGTTGCATACTATTTAGAAAAGACTTTTCCGTATTCTTTTAATTCTTATAACTTTTTCGCTTTTCCCTTGGTCTGTCGACCTTTTCCCCCTATCTGTTTTTTTCTCCTATTTTACTTTCTTTCTACGTGAACATCTAAAAGCTGCTCATTTACACTCACTCAAGCGGTCATGGACGATGAAGAAAGTATTTTCTATGGGTGCCTCTGCGTTTCACACTCAAGAATACAAGACTTTCTTTTACGTGTGAATAATATTGATACTTTCAACTTGGGTGTAGCAGATGTTTTTTTCTACGTGGTGAGAGTATTGGGATACGAAAACTAAGGGGAAAGCCACTACCTCCACCACCTCTTGTGCGTGTGAAAAGAAAGACACATGCTCAAGAATTTTTAATTGAGACTCGAAGAGGAGCTCAGGGAGTTTATAAATGCTGCTCCTTTTTGCTTAATGATTCTGTCATGATCTGAATTTAGATTATTTCTTGATTACTCGCACAGAATACCATCGAGCTTTTATAGGGAACATTTGTGTAGGTAGTAAAGATATACAATCCATATAAAAATAAAACCTATCCCCTGTAGAAAAAAGAGAAGATCTACAAAATGAGTATAAAGAATGTCATCAGAAGTGAGGTATTATTCTCTGTAAGAAATCGCTTTTCAAATACCAAATGCATCCAAGAACTATAGTACATTTACTAACATGGATTGGATCATTGTTCGTCAGCGGTTCGTTTAGTGCGGCGAAATTGAAGTCGTGATATTATACTATGCATTTGTTGTAAAAAAGGCACGGAGTAAGTCAACCGTAGACTAACTTCGTCATCCATCCCACAGCAACACATCCATTAAGTTTTCCCATATAAATCAAACTAATTTCACCGAAGTGAGTCTTATTAAACCTAGAGCAAGAAATGCATCAGCAGCAACACTTTCCATCATCATCCTCCCTCCCTTTCCAAGCTCCTTCCAATCTTCCAAGTTCCAACTCACATAATCATACACCACCACTTTCATTTCGAGCCTCCCCACAACTCGATCAGCAAGGGTGTGCGAGTGTGGGGAGAAAATAACAAGGGGATGTTTTGCAATCTTCATGATGATGCTAACATCAAAGCAGGGTGACACCATACCGTCTCCCGATAGAATCATCTGAGTTGGCACAAAAAAAACAGTGCTGAGCATACCGCACACTGCCAACGAATTGAAATGATTCCTCTACCGACGACACTCCTCCAGACTCCGTAATAATGCAGAGGTACAAAAATACAGAAAAAGGTTGAAAGACATAAGGATCTTATTCGCAGCCCATTCCTACGCACCAATTTAATGAAACAGAGGTAAAAGAAATACACTGGTCTGTTTTTAAAGAATAAAAGCTAACAATGAACCATAGTGAATCCAATAGTATCTACAGGCCAAGTAAACAAAATCGACCATAAATGTGCGAGAAAGATACGACTTTGTATTTCATACGAAAAAGTAATGATTTGTTATTTCAATTTTCACCAAAAGAATAAAATGAAATGGAGGAATGAAGAAGTGGAAAAGTGAACAACTTTGTCCTAACAATTCCTTTCTTTTTATTTAGCTCCACGCTTGCTTTCCTTCTTTTCATGAAAACTCCCTCTTACGCAACGGTATTCACTCTGTTCTCCATGTTATTATTACTTGTTACTCAAAGAAAGTGGCAGGTAAAAACATTATTCTTGTTATTACAAGCAGAGGAATGCTATATAATTCAGTTGATATCATTCTTGGATTGCACACTCCTACCTTTCCGACGACTGTGTAGAAAATTCATGCAAGTTTTTACGGCTTTCTTTTTCTCTCTCTCTTCGTGTGTGTTTTTCTCTTGCTACACTCGTCAGATATACTGTATATCCTTAAACTATTCTTTGCTATTATTATCGAAATAGTTGGCTGCACCTTTACATCGCATTTCCAGCAGGAATGATAAGGTGTATAAAAATTATCCAGAGAAGTGGAATAATATCAGTGTACTCCACATGCACACAGTATAATACGTATATCCTTTCTTGAGGCACACTGCGTGTAGTATTGTATGTTCATACTCGGAGAGTAAATGAAAGACGATAGGAACGCAGAGCAGACGAAGGAATCATTGTGCAAAAAGCTGTCAGTCTGTCATGAGAAGAGACGAGTTGCCATCTCGAGAAAAGAAAGAAACGAAAAAAGACAACGGAGAGAAAAGAATAAAAAAGATGAAACCAGGAGATAGGAAGGAAGGAAATGGAAGGGCGAGAGAGAAAAAAAACACCATGTAAACTTCGAAAGGTGGCTGGTTTCGTATACCCAAGTATATTTATATAAATCCTTGTGTACCTTGTGTAATATCCAATATACTCAAGAATACCTCTGAGATATATGCTTGCATTCATGTAAACTCATGAATGCATGCATACACCTCACTTGAAAGCAACGAAGCAAACCAAGAAACAAGTGGAAATAGTAGGACCCTTTCTTTATATTTTTTTTCTTATGGGGATGAATGTCTTTGCATGTAATATGTTAAGGTAGCAAAGAACTCCTCAGAGATAGACAACAAGCCTGGCTGAAAAGTAGGGAAAAGAAAAGGAGTTCAATTATTTATTAAAAAGGACTACACAAGCAAGAGTTATGCATTCACTCACATGAAGCATATTATCTCCGGTGTTGTATGGTGCTGGATGGCATGCATGTCATATTGGACACACACATACTCACCCGCCAGCCAAACCAATAGGATACAGGATTAATATAAAAAAGTAAGAGTATGCACATGAGAGGGAAGAAAATGCCTTTAAAAGGTCTTCTTTTTATCTCTCTTATATAATCATCATCACCATCGTCATCATCACAAGTTTTGTGTAATACTCATAAGAGAAATGGTATGATGATGATGTACACATTGAGAAAGAGGGACACACACATGTTGGGCTTCTTTTTTGAGGTATTCGTGTAACTTGGTGGGTGCATTATGATGTGAGTAAGGCTGAAGAAAATGACTATATTTTCGGCAGAATGAAATAAAGATATGTAGGGATATGTGATGGGAGAACCTCTACGCTCAGGGAAGTTTTTACTTTTTACGTATAAAAAACGCAAAAGGTGTAGCTAAGGTTGAGTGGAAGAGAGGTAGAGGGGAGAGAAAAGAAAAAATATTATGCCTGTGTGAGTTATTCGCTTCCATGACTGTCTAGAGAAATAACATCAGTTGGTTCATTGGAAAAGGCGTGCTTTGCTTTTCCCTATACGAATTCATGCAACCTACATAATGTATTTTCCATTTCCTTCTATCCAACTAGAGAGTAGAGAGAGAATCTATTCACAAATAACTATTATCTGGTTACTGGTGATACGATGGTGTTGGGCTGGGTAGTGCTCATGTGGCGGTGGTGGTGTCTTCAGAGGATGGATATGATGACGATATGTGTCGTTCTTTGAATTTATATCTATGCACTCCATTTTCTTTCCGTCAGAGAATTTGGTTTCATAAAAATGTTCAAAAATCGAATGAGAAAAGGCAAAGGAATGAGTATGAAGTGAGTCAAGCTGAAGAGGAGGATGTAAGGGGGAAAGGAATCAAGAAAGTATACAGCAGCCCGGTGGGATCTCCTCGTCATAATATCCATTGCCTATCATCCAACTGTGCTGTCGGATGACATCTCTCTCAAATATTCATACGTTCCAGAAGAGAAAAAAAACTTGTCGAATATTTCCCTGTCTTTTTCCCTTCTACTTATTGTACGTACACACGTGCTCCTGTCGTACCATTTTAAGCCCGGAAAAAAGTGTGTTTCCAGCGTATAGAGAGAATGGCACATGACGTGGTGGGGTTTCATGTTGTCGTTGAGAATGATTTTCGAACAAAGAGGAGAGAAAACTGTAGTTTTCTTTCTGAGGATATGGTGATGGTGAGTTTCACCAGGAGCATCTTATTTCTTTTTAGGTTTGGCTTTTTTGAAGTACGCTTTTATCGGTAACGAAGGATGAGCGTATTGATGATTTAGATGGTTCTCATGAATATTAAGTTAAAAAAATGTATTGTATTGCGCCGACAGCTTCGTAAGAAAAGGAGCCTCTTGAATGAATGGCAAACTGTTTGAGAAAATGTTTGCATATTTTATACTCTCTCTTACGTAAGCGAAAAAGAGTATCACCAATCTTTGAGCTGTAATGATTAAAACACTTCTCTAAATCATCTCCAGTTGACTTTAGTAGACTAAGTTGACGACGCTTCTTTGCAATTTATTGAAACATACAGAGAACATAAGAGTACACATAACCTAAAACAAGAGGAACTCTTGTGATAGAAAAAAAAGAGAGACTTTTGCTTCAAGACAGCTGCCTTACGAATTCGACTGTTTTACTCTGTACGGAAGTTGAGAAAAAAAGTATTTCTTTTTTGGAACTCTAAACAGAAAATTGGAATGAAAGTGTTCTCAAGCGCCCACGAGATCCATAAACATAACTCTCGATTTCCATAAACATCCCTCTTCTCCAACATTTCTCTTCTGTGGACGGGCAACAAGAGCTCGAAAGTTTTCAGAGGAACATCAACAGCCACATTTCAATGCGCTGTATAAACGGAATTCCTTCCTCCCACTGAAAAAACACGTACCATTTCCACTATGCGCATCATGATGTGCATTATATGCACAAACATGGTATTGCACACTGTCGACTATACAGCGGCTCACTTGCACTAGTTTCCGTTAAATATGCATTCGTCATTCATTTCTATCCGAGTGTACTCTCACGCTCCCTTGTTTCCTTTCTCTCGTTTCTCTGGCTGGGGTTATGCATAAATAAATACCACATCAACTACATTTCCCCATCCATTTGTGAAGGGAAAACATTACAAACATTCTCTTCTCATGGATTCGTAAATACGTATCCGTATTATCCCCTCTTGTGTAGATTTTTGTACAACACTATTATATTATAGCACATCTCACTCGCAATTATAACAAGCCCACACCACATTTTGGTACTTTTTAGAGCTGTGCTTTTGTATCGTTGAATTTACTCAAATGCTCTCAAATAGGTTTACACATACACAGATAGCACGTACCATACGTTTCTTTTAAAAACATTGTACAATGACGACATTGTTTAAATCTGAATGAAGCTGTGGAAAATCATTCGAAAGTTTAACGTGTCGAACAAAAACAAAAGACAGAAATTGGGAAAGCAACAGCAAAAAACAAATGATTTCCGAGCTATTGACAAGTGGTAGAAAAAACCTCGTGATGTATGAATGCAGTTTCATTCCTCTCTTGTACGCGTGCATCTGTAATAATATACGTATCTACGTGAATCTAGCCTTTGATGCCAAAAAAAAAATCAGACCGACTGGGGAAAAAGCGATAACCACTGCTCATTTTTTGATCTAACTTCCATCACGACAAACATATCGAATTTCAAGCGCATGAATTTATATTCGTCGTACATAAAAAACTTCATTTCGGCCCTCTTTTCCCTTGTAAGTGTGTCTTTGAATAGTCACAAGCGGTGCAACAAAAACGTATCGACTAGCACGAATTTTGGCTGATGCACAACACTTGAGTAGGCAGTGAGTGTGGTGTAATTTTTACGATTTTGATTAAATCATCTAGGACTCCTTGTACAGCTCCCCAAACGAACCTTACATGAGCCACACACAATCCTAATGCGAATTAGATTGGCTCGCTGAGCTCTTCCAAGTAAATCCAATACGAGATGGATTTCACCCTGCTAACCACTGTACGTATGTCTACATTACTTGGAGAATTATTAATATTGTGTGTGCATATAGGAACATCATTTGCGTATATGAACAGTCTGATGCATTGCACTATACAGTGCCGCGTGGTTATAGTGGATGATTGGGGTTGTTTTTTATTCATACGTGAAAAGGGTCAACATGAAACGAGCCGAACCTTTCACAAGAGCATGATAGGAAATTATGAACAAAAAAAAACCTGGTAAGTTACCCTCATGTTCGTGCGTAATAATAAGTAAGTAAGGGCATACATTACTTATGCTGTATGATTACATCATTACTACGAGCGAGAGACAGAGAAAACTCTCTACCTCTTCACTTTTCTCATTAAAAAGTGCATTTTGCTCCAGGTCCAACATTTTTAGCGTGAGCCGTTCGCCTGTAATTTGTAATTTTTTAATAAGTTTCGTGTAGCTCTGACTCTTCCATTTTCTGACTGAGCTCACGGCTCACTCTTCCATTACTTCAACAGAAGATGCACTTGTGCACCAACTCCAGCTAAAATTTCAGAGCTTGCCTTTATCTGTATATTTTACAACAAGTAGTAGAAAGAAAACCACGGGAATTTTGTGGAAATAAGAGGAACCTCTCTTCTTTTGCTCTTTTAACTGGTTTCTTTTAACCATCTCAAAACTTTAAGTAGCAAATATATTGTTTTTATGGGAAGGTATACTCCAAATATGCCGCCACATATGTGTACACAGTAATGTTCAAAATCATAATAAATATAACATGGAAAGTGTAACTTCGGTTTCCCAAAAGTTTCAGCAGGTCTCCCAACAAGTTTTGCGGCTAAAGGATGATTCCATGCAGAGAGTAGCAAGTTTAGTAACTCTTGCATAGCTGCATAGTAGTTTTATCATCAACGAGATGAGAAAGCAGAGGGCTTGTACATTTCTATATTATTTTGTGATATAATGATAGAAGAAAAATAAAAAGGAGCTAACTTCAATATTAAAAGCATATCTCGTCCATAATAATGCCGAGCTACATTTATGGACTCCCATTACGCCACAACAGCAGATGGACTAGACAAAAACTCATAAGCAAGTAGAGTTCATCACGTTAGAAAATTACTGAAGTGGCCGACTTGTAAACTGTGTACTACTCCACACAAAACTACTTTGAGTAGGAGGAGGAGGAGGGAAAAAGTCTAATTACACGAACGCAGGGCAACTTCCGAATCCTGTCATGAATTCCCAAGATTAATGAGAAAAATATTAAACGTGATAAAAAAATTCTCAATGGTTTTTGTGGATATACTTTTTTTCTTCCTCCTGATGCTGTTCACAACATTGTGTGTGGTGTTCAAAGCGATGAATACAGATGAATTCATAGTGTGCAACATACATAGAATTAAAAAAAGAGTGGTGAATGTCCGGGATGATGATGGTTGGTGGTACAGCTGATGATATGTGGTCGTGTATCGCATTGATACAGTGTAAACTCATTATTATATCTTTGAAGATTCAGAAGAAGCACTTCATCTTGATGTACTTTCTAGTGAGTGATTAGAGCTAACTCGCTACACATTTCATTGTTGTCGGGAACACGTAAAAATACAAAACTCCGCTTTTCAACCATTTTTTCGCTTGTAAAACTTTCTTGTTGATTTTTTTCCTGTTTTTGTCTTCAAACAATTTGCTTTTGGCAATGAATTTTCTAGTTCTTCGTAAAACAACTAGGACTCATCAGCAGAACACAGTTGCGCCATAAATTTTGTTGATTTTTTCCTGTTTTTGCCTTCAAACCATTTGCTTTTGGCAATGAATTTTCTAGTTCTTCGTAAAACAACTAGGACTCATCAGCAGAACACAGTTGCGCCATAAATTGGTAATGAGAATGCTGGCGATGAAGCTCCAGCAAACGTAACTCGTAGCGTGTTGATGTAATTACACCGAAACCCTTGATATTTGCATATATGGACGCATGCAGTTAGTAATACATGACTCAAACCAGATTCTACCGAGTAGAGTGATAGGTGGTCGGACAAGGAGGATTGGTGTAGTTTGGATTTTATTTGAAACATTAAAAAATAAATTGTTTTCTTTCCTCCTGTTACGAAAAGTAATCAGCGCTAATAAAGTTTTCAAGAGAAGAAATGAGGACGATCCAAACGGATGTGAAACGCCTTCCTTTCTCATTTTATTGCGCATAAAGTGCTTACGGTGGAGCTGACTTGTTTATAGTCTGCCTAGCAAGAAGAGAACGAACTCATTCAAAAATGCAAATAGTTTTAGATTTTTCAGCGAAGGGCTAATATATGCTTTTATGAATTTTGCAAAACAATGCAAATGGATGATATTGCGACGAGCCACGTACGAGATTCACACGAGAATAATGGAAGAATTCTTCAAATTTCCAACGTAAATACGAACTCTGTGTGTTCCCTTCATTGTACTAATCTGACCATAATGAATCTCCCTGTGATTTCTTCAGTTCCACTGCAATACTCTTGCGTTTGTATACCCGCTCTTGTGACCGTTGAATTGTGTGAGCTTCTGCAGAAGTATTATGTGTACACCATGAATAATTTTTGGTTTCATGGTTCGTTAAACAACCCATTCTACAACTCCTCCTTCCCCAGCTCCTTCTTCTCTGCACAACAACAAAGTTTAACTCTGATGTATTAAGAATTTCTATGTAAGTTTCCCAAGAGTTGGTTAGCTCAGGCGAAATTACTTTTAGCAACTCACTCAACTTTACTACACAGCATCTCGAATGTACATGAAAGGAGAAGAAAAGGCACGGGAAGAAGCACCGTCGTCTTGTGATAACTTCAAGTGGTGGAAGGAGTAATAGCAATATACCACAATTTGCGCGAAAAGTTATGACAAAGGAAGTTTGTTCATTTTTACTTCCCACTTTTTCTTCAAGAGTTATTTGTAATAAAGAGAAAGACTTTTATGTAATAAGTTTTCCTCGAGGAAAAAAAATCCTCTCGTATCTTTCTCTCATACCGTAAGAGAGGAAGAAAAAAACACTTTAAAGAAATATTATGCTAAAGGAAAGGAGGATATTATATGTATACGCGTTTCTAGAAGAGCAACCTATTAGCCCTCCTCCGCCGTACAAAGAAGTATCAACACAAAGTTGACGAAACTGAACTCATTTTTTACCTCTTCAAAGTGGCTACGACAGGATGACAGTTTGTGCGTGATTCAGTAATTCTAGAGAGCATTATTACGTCGAGCCAATCATCGTCTTACCTGCTCATACTTTTCCAGCTCTTGATGGTAGATCGTCCTAATTTGTCCCAGTTTCGCACGGTAGTCTGAATGTTCGATGGCACTGTCCTGGGATGCAGCAGCAGAGGCATTTGCGGCAGCTCCAGCCCCACCCCCTTTCTCTGGTCCTGCAACTCCTTCAGCTATCAACATATTATCCAACCTCATCAGTTGTGGATCAGGCGGCTCCTCGTCCTGCGTATTTCTAAGACTCAGCACTGCAAAAAACAAAAGCAAACAAACAAGATGAAATCATGTAAATCAATATGTGTATGTACTACCCCATGCATTTGTACAACTCTTATCATTATCATCGTTATCCAATGACCGTTGTTACATGAGGTAATAAAATGTGCAAGCGCACGTCAAACTGTCCATCGAGAGCACACAAGACGCCTGCCATGGCTTGTGCTAATAGACATAATTTCTCGAGGGTTGTTCGCAGCGAAAAAGTGGACTTTTTTCATCTCGTGACACAACATGGAGGCTGCCCTCACACTTTCTTGAGACACACAGAGAGCAACAAGCTATTCAACAAGAAAATCTAGTCTTGTTCCTGCTCAAACCGTGCATAAATTGTGCGCATAAACGTGATCCCATGAAATGTAGAATGGCACATTACGCCTGTAGTTAGAGAACACTTCACTCCTCAACGCTGACTTTTGTGAACTCAAAGAAATGTTCAACTGACGAGAGATTACTACTAGTTAAACTAGAATTAAGCACCAGCTGTTTAGTGGTTAGTGTGACCATGCAGAATTATGAGTAGAGAAGATAAATTCCAAGTTATGCTTTGAGCTTCTGATGACATCCGTAATAAATTATATTACGCCTAGCCCCACTCTGACAATTAATAAAAGTAATTTATCCACAGAGGTCTAGTTCAAGCCTCGAACATTTATCTTGCGAGCATTAGTACACTCTAATACATGGTTATGGAGATCAGTGGAGGTAGCGGGAGACAAAATGATGAATTTCTGTCTTAACTTGCCCACGTCAGCAGTACGCTTCAAACAATAAAAGTCTTGTAGAAAAAGACATTCTTCAGAATAAAAAACTCTTGCATCGCATCTTTTTCCAAGGCAGGTTAGAATAAGTGCATGTGAATCACTTTGTCTTCAAGTTGCAACCTAACCAAAAAAACTTTAAACGTGCAATAATGATGATAGGGAATTCTGTCATGACTCGTTCTCTACTGCAATTCGGTGGAAGGTAATATCACAATAATTAGGATCGTGACGCTGGTGTTGTAAAAAAATGCTATCTTGGATTTGTTTGTTTCTCCAAAGATTTGTTACACGCCAATATACCAGCTCTGCAGATTGAGATGCGATACGAAGAGGGAATCATGCACACCGCAACAATGAGTCAATCAAGATCAGAAATCAAANCAGCTCTGCAGATTGAGATGCGATACGAAGAGGGAATCATGCACACCGCAACAATGAGTCAATCAAGATCAGAAATCAAATCATCGTCATAATCTCTCTCTCTCCAACCTCCACACTTTTGTCTGTAATAGAGCTCTTAAGCCCGTAATGAAAATCTCAGCTCGCTCAATGACTGCATGAATCCAATCAAAAATCTCTTCTGCTACTGCCCAGGTTCGAATAATTAACTCCATTGTTTTCACCAATACACTCGCTCTCCCTCACCAGGATCGACTGCGGAAGTCAGCTAGTCTAGATGGACTCTTTTGTTAGGAAGCTTTTTGTTTGTTGACTGACTTGAGTCACAGCTTCACAATGCTGTACTACAAACGATACGAGCACTGTGATTTTTTTGGCTTCTGCCGCACCTACGGTTCGAGATAATGCCACAGAGGAACGTGTGTATTATTGCAGACACACAGCGCGATAATTATCACTTTTTCTATGAAATGCTAGCAGGAGTGAAGCTTTTCATGCAAATAATAGCAGCTTTAATGTGCCAACAATGATTCATTTCGTCTATTTCTATCACGCGTATTGTTTCAAATGAGTGGAGAGGCAGGCATACTAAACGGAAGGCGGAATGAGCTGCGCCACCTCTTCGGTCCTTTTTTAGTGCCAATAGCAGTTGTGACTATGCTCGCACACGGATCGCTATAATGACTAAAAGTTCAATTTCCCTTATCTCGACTCGCAATCAGAATTATGTACGGCAACGAAGCAGGCTGAAGCTCGGAAAGTTCTGAAAATTATACTCTGTTTTGAGGATGTCGATGTGATATGTTTGAGTGACTCATGCTCAACACACATACAAACCCTTTTCTCTTCTAGGCATTGAATGAAACTTCAAAAATAGTCCTGGCAGCACAAGCCCGGTGTGTGTAGCAGTAGTAATATGGTGCTCTGAAATTTTGGAAGGAAGGGTCTCTTTGTATAAATTCCCTTTTTGCGAAAGGATAAAACATTTAGCACAAATTAGGCGGAATGGAGTTTGAGAGCTTATTAGCACCAGTCCCATTATTTTCAAGTGCAATTTCTACACGGATGAATGAATCATATGCCTTCCTCTTGCGCCCAGTGTTCCATACAGTTTTCAAGTAGTCAATGTATATGATACGGGCATATTCTCTCTTTTGTGGATATAAGCATCAGAGAAGTTTTGGTAACACCGCAGACTTCTCTCGCTCTCTCACTTCTTTTGAATTGAAGCAGTGTGAGTGAATGACGGACGAGTTTGAAGAGGTGGGATCCTCTCACGCTACACAAGACATTTGATGCAAAGTTACACACTCCCTGCACACCATACACAAATGAATGAGCTTAAATATGCATGTAGGGGAAGTCCACCATGATTGCAGTGGGTTTTCAAATGGAGTGGATTTTCTATTTGAAGTGTGTGTAACACTGAAATCCTTGTTTTTCGTACACCAACTAAAAACTAGATCAGAGTTGTTGTGATTATCGTAAGTGTCAACGACGACGACTTGCATCATCACCCAATGTGCAGGCGGATGACTTGTACAAGTATAAACTAAAAGTTGGATTGTGAATTCTCATTGCATTTGTGAGGTGCATATAATACAGAAGTTTTTGACGAGGTGAGTGCCATACAGATTCTACAACCTTTCTCCAGACAACGAACCACCATCAGAGCTTTGAAAGCTTTATTGAGGCGGTGGTTGGTGTTCGTATTTCTCCGTACATGCATATCTGCCTTTCATCCAATTTCATTCATTCAGTTTCAATTCCGCTCACTCCACCGAATCATAAAAGAAGAATTCATCGAGCATCGAGGAGATGGAAAGCAAACGTAGCGTAGCACTTCAATAAATGCTCTTGAAAATTATTAAAGAACAAGGAGACTTGGCTCACTTTCAGAGTGAATGAACGCGAGCAAGTAAGGGTGAGTGGCTGAGTGCCGTATTCTTTCTCTGTGTGTGTTGTGGGATGCTTTGGGTATTTGTACAAAGTGCCTTGTTTTCATTACATCTCTCTCTATCTCTCTTGAGTTTGCTAAACTTCACATTGGGAAAAGTTGAGGATACACATTATGTAATGTCAGAAGTGGGATGATGATGATGACACTGGGGGAGATTTTCAAGTCTTTTCAAGTGGAACCTATCCCATATTCAAGTGTGAGACATCCCATTAAGAATCCACTGAGTCTCATTTTATTACCTCGTGGTGACGACGACGTTGATGATGATGCCTCCGATGAGTAAATCTCATGATCGACATGCATGCATGCTCACATACACGCGTCATTATAGTACAAATGTTTTATACGTAATAAAATCATAATGCACACTAGTTTCCTCACAATTTCCAGCCACTCCAGTCAAAAAAGACATATTAGTAAGTCTGTAAAAACTCACCGCAGGGAGATCAGCTTAAAGACTCATTTGAGATAATCAAAGTGCATCACATATCCCTTCTTCAATAAGTGAAATATTAGTGTCCTTTCTAAGATCTTCACAACTTGAGACATATAACGCTAATTTTTTTAAAGTGTGGAAGGAGGTGCTCATTCCGCTGGTCACGCTGGTCCAGTAAAATAAAAGTGAAAAAATTGCGAAATGCGTGTGACATGCAAGACAAGTCTTTGTGCTCTAAAATTGGCCACCAAATGACGCGATATGTGTACATACTCACACGGACCTCCTTCTGACTTGAGTACCTTGCTTGCGTACTCACTCAACTCGTTCATAAGCTAGATGAAAAGGTTTGAGCATTTAATACATGGGATGATTACATTCGCGCACGACAATTGCAAACAGACCATCATGTGGAGTTCCAGACGTTTCAGGCGTTATACTATGTAATTATTTCCCACTAATTAGTCCGATAATAACAACGTTCTCGCCACAACGTTTTCAGCGCTCCAACCTGAACCACCAGCAGCACTGAAGAGAAAGTCTACACAATGCTTCCTTTGTAGTGAGCATTTCGCCTTCAAAATCCCATTGCATGTGATGTAATTAAAAGTGTGCAATTCACAGACAGACAAGAAAGTCCGGAGGAGAATGATGAAAAAAATCGTAGTATAAAGGTATAATATGAACACATTTTGAGTGCATATCGTTGTGGGCGAGCAGGTAATCATCTAAGCACACACATTTCCTTCAGATGGAGAGCGTGGTGAGCAAAAAATAGACCCAACTCAATTCTTTGTCTTCGAGGGAAATTACTGGAAATATTGTCTCGAGTTTAAGAAATATGGCGAGAAAGAGAAACAGCTTTTTGAAACCTATCATCTATCTAATCAACCCTTGTCTACTTGTAATCAGATCATCGGTCAGATTACTGTGCGCGGGTGAGAGGGTTTCGCAAGTTGCACATTACAAGCGTCCATATATCTATGAATAACATTCACCTTTCAGTCGCGGTGCGGAATGAGTTTCATTATGATTAGTACTCCTACAGTTCCAGTCACTGCATGCATGCAAAGAGCACAATTCTCGTCTTCTGTTTGCGGTAGGGGTTATTTTTTCATCTTTTTTAGAATGAGCAGAGAAGGAAACAAGGTAGAGTAGTAAAGTGCCGAGAAACAGAGTGTCATTACATGACATGGCGTGAAACTGAAAGAAAAATGAGAGCAGAATTTTTTGCACAGCTGCTGGGAGAGCTGACAGGCACGCACAGGCACAAAAGATATTTATTTCCCCATTTTTCTCAACTTCTTATACAAACTTTACTTATAATTTTGTTCTCTCTCAAAAAAAAACTTGGTATTACTCCGTCCGAAGTGAGCTCATTGCATGCAAGGAGAAGTACTACTGTGAAAAAAAGAAGTAAAGTGGCAGGACATGTTTTCATGCATGCCTGTGTAATGTGTATGTACTGCATATATACCGGAGTGTGACTATAAAGGTTGTGCACTTATCGAGTGTACCACCACAAAGTGTGCATAGCGAACGGTGGAAAACCGTGTCGTGCATAAGAAATAAATAATTTCCTTGAAAAACAAACAATTTTTCCTGTAAACTCTCCAAGTTTAAATAAGGTAAGCTAGGAAATCGCTCTTTTCCTCTAGCTCCCTTGTTTTGCTGTGAGCATGCATAAGGTCCTGTTTGGAAGGCTTTCGCTGTGTCTGCATAAACTTAGAAAAAAAGGATGAGTCTAGTTTTCATTAAAGAAAACAGTTAGGGAACAACACATTTGTTTCGTCTCTCCAACTTGCAACATCCACTTAAGAAAGACAAAAAAGTTTGGGTTATTCTCCCTGTAAATTGATGCTTGTACTACACACTGGCTACGTATGATTTCCAAATCTATGTGATCTCACAATTGTGAAAAGTTGTGTGGGCACAACACACGGAGAGGAAAGCAAGGAAAAAGTGGAAGTAACGCTCTAAATTTCCCATCATGCATTTCCACAATTTCAACGAGTTCCAGCAACGAGTAAAGCAAGCAATTGCAAGATACAGGGGAAGGCGATACTATAGAAAGTTTGAGTTAGTTTCTCAAATATTTATATCTACATGCTCACGTACTTGTGTAGTGGAACCATAAATATACTCGTATAAACACACATCCATGCATTTTATCTAGTATCTGGCTTGAATTTACTTTTACCAAGCCACCCTTTTAAATATTTCTACTTTTGTAAAAAAAAGTTGGTTGTCTGCCTGCCTGCTCCTTTCTCGATTACGCTCTAAATTTCCCATCATGCATTTCCACAATTTCAACGAGTTCCAGCAACGAGTAAAGCAAGCAATTGCAAGATACAAGGGAAGGCGATATAGAAAGTTTGAGTTAGTTTCTCAAATATTTATATCTACATGCTCACGTATTTGTGTAGTGTAACCATAAATATACTCGTATAAACACACATCCGTGCATTCTATCTAGTATCTTGCTTGAATTTACTTTTACCAAGCCACCCTTTTAAATATTTCTACTTTTGTATAAAAAAAAAGTTGGTTGTCTGCCTGCCTGCTCCTTTCTCGATCTATCTTTTACATCCTGGGCTCAAATCGTTTTAGCGGATTCAGAGGGATTTAGAAACTTCCCTGGAATCCTCGACTAAAAAGCACATATCTATCCTGAGCAGGCAGGAGCAAAGTTGTGTGCGCGATGTAGTATTTTTTCTCGGGTGGTACAGTTCGAGTAGCATTTCAAATGAAATGCATTTCAATTCTACATTTTTCAATTTAATTCATGGGAGTCAGTCAACCTCGAAGGGGCAAGGCAAACGACGAAATTGGGTACGAACTTGGATGAAAAGAAACTTTCTACTTGCTTCTCCTCCGTTTTTACCTCTCTTCTGGCTTTTTTCACTACTACGGTTTTGAACCAATACTTGGAAGAATGTAGGTATACATGCATATACCTACGTCTTTCTTGCCTTTTTATACGAATGACATTTAGAACACCATGAAATCTACACCCGATCTCGATCATTTCTTTTCAGGACGGCATGTGTGTTCGTAGGCATCAAACATACTGTAAATGAATTCTGTGGCATTTATGGAAAAGCAAAATAAAGAGAAAAATTTCTTTCGCATGACCTTTTCACTCAACTGTGCATCACAATTACCACCTTAATGAATTCAAAATTGTATGAATCACAAATAATAAATAGTAGAACTGCCTGAAAAAAATCAATGCGTAATCAGTCTTCTCTCTTCTTAAACTTGAGAGACTTTGCTGTACAGCATTTGTCGTCTTTTGGAAGAATGAATGAAAACTCTCTGAATTGCTCAACGCAGTCTGACTTCAAAACAGTGTGCGCTCCACTGTTGGAATGAATGAAGCATTCAGAATAATAATTCAGTTGGAACTTTTTCTTCTTCTTTCATTCTGCCAGAAGAGTCACCAACAGTTCCAATTCCCTCTTTATAAACACAGTTTGAACTGAAGTGTGCAATCATGTGCACACAAGCCTCTCCCGTCTCTGTGTATGTATCTATTACATTTTATTATTCCTCCAATGGGAAAGATATTTGGAAAACGTGGGCACATTTAACAAAGAAATAACAGTTGTCGTTTCCTCGTTCGTCTTTAGACTCCACGCCAGTGTAGTGAAGGCCATTAGAAGGAGATTAGCGGTAGAATGGCAAAAGACTCACTTCTCAGTCAGTCACTTCTCGATTTTATTGCCATTTGGTTGATTAAAAAGCGTAAGAACATATATATACATACGTAACATATAACGACTCCCTTTGCCTTAAAAAAGCTGAGTGCTCTTGGCTTTCCCGTGCCTTTCACTAGCTTTAGTTGCTTTGCAGTATACCGAAGGGAAAACCAGAAGACCACTATCAACTCGGAAAATATATGTATTAGTTGTACGAAAAGGAAAAGACTCAAGTGAAAGCTTTGGCTTACATGTGAACATTATGATTACACAATCTACTACTCCTACTAGTTGTATAAAATACAAAATATATCCGAGTATATATTTATGTCACTCTAGTAAAGTTGCGTCTTGGGTTTTTCTTCAATATGAATACATACGAGGAAGATAACGAAAGTACAAACAGTAGTGCATGTGTGAGATTTTTGAGTTTGTGGGTAAACTCACTTGAAGACGTTAGATGAACTTGTGTACATTCCTTGTGGAGAGAAAGCAAGTTTTCTACTTTTGCCAACTCATTCAGAAAATCAATAATTTTCTGAACGAACTATCAAACACGCTTTGTTATGTTTTATATCCGCACTCAAAGGATAAGCAGCAGATGCGCTATATGATATAAAACTAAATATATGTGTAGTAGGCTTTATGTGTTTAAGGTATGAAATTAATGTACATATCGTGGTTTATGTGTGTTTGCTCCGCACCGACAAGGGTGAGCTGAGTAGAGAGTTTTGGAAAGTGGTTCGTCTATATGCATTTTTAGGTAGAAGGATGAAGTAATATAGCGATGCCGAGGAGTAGTGGATGGCACATATGGTGCTCCCCGAAAAAGCTTTCTCATCGTATCGTCATGATCATCCCGGGGAATATTTTCCCTATTGGTGGAGACTAGTGTAAGGAAGTCTAGTCGTGGAAACGCGATTTACACAATACCCGTATCCCCACACCAATTCTGATATTACGTTGACAGTGAGCATGTGGATGGATTTCCTTCTCGACATGTTTAATGTACTTTGCTTTTAGTCAATAGATTCTGGTTACCCTCGCGGTCCTCTCCTTCTCAAAAAATCCAATCTTCCCCGTCACAAAGTATTTACTTGTAACGCGTACATATATGCATGATTTATACCCGTGCTTTCTTCAATAGGAAAATACCTGCATCCTTTTTGATATCATGAAGTGCATACAATAAGCTATCAGCCGACAGCCAAAAAGATAGGAGCGACTCGCCAAAAAAACGAGATTCCGCAACAATAAAAAAGTCGGCCCACACACAGGATGACGATGATGGTAGGTAGTCTAGGTAGTGATGATATTATGCTGGTTTTTTGGTGCGCTGTATGAGTTTGTAAAAACGGCAAAATGAAAATTTCGTTACTCGAGACGAATATGGTCATTTCATAATTAAAGAAGAGTGAGATTGTCGAGAGAAGCGTTTTGGCTTCAGTCTTTGTGGAGAGAACCGCATGTCAGTCAGTGAAGTCAGTCAATTTGAGAAATGGTAAACCAATGTACTGTCCATCCGTCCATCCGGAGGAAAAT
>JAHZMW010001454.1:0-21273 GCA_027743745.1 Alloscopus bannaensis | reverse complement strand
CGAAAAAGTTAATAGAGCTATCATCAACATTTATTGGTTTCATAATTGTTTAATTTGAAAAATTATCGTGATGATGATCCTTAGTTCGGAATTATTCAGTTGGAAAGCGCTATTTGGACTAAATTGGGAAGTGATTGCTCATGTGATTCTTCAACGGAGTTTTCCGTTATCAATTATGGAGGTTGCTTCAAATGTTATCATCTCCATTGTTGTAATTTCGGTTGTAATCTTCTCGTTTCCGTTGTTTCAGGCGTTTGGGTATTGATGACCTTTTGCTCGTGAGGAACCAGTCGGCGTGTCCAGCGAGCAGGATGAGAATCGCAACTCGGAACACGGTGACCATTCCGTAGATCCCGAAGACGTACTGGTTGAATCCAACGAGGGCTGCAAGATATCCACTTATCTTTGCGTAAATCGTCGCATCCGGTTGACGAGACTGTTCCTCAATGCAAGGCTTGCACAACGCACACATCCCGAACTGCAGAAGACTTAGTAAGATAAGCGAACCGAAGTGAAGTATCAGTCTTGGCCACCTGTTCACTGGATTTAGCAGGACCTGATTGTACCAATCGATGAGGAAAATTTTGCTGATAACTGTTGGATCAGAAATTGGAAGGGGGTAATGACTAGGATTTTTGTGGTGTCATTTTTATACATTTAATTATTTGACATCTTCATTTTGAAGCTTACTGATCGCGTAAAGCCCCGCCCACACTTTGGCTTCATTGTTCACCGACAGGATCTTGCTCAAGAAGAATTCAGCGATCAAAACAACCCCCGTAACTAGTAAAGTGCCTATCCACTCCTCCGCCATGAACTTGGCTACGGCTTGAAGGCTCGAATTCATTCCAATTCTTTCGCCTTTTTTGATCAATTGCAAAGCAAAGTGGATAAGCAGAGGCGATAAGCATGATTGAAATCGGATTGGCGTGAGTTTCATCAAAAGCATTCAAATCATGAAGTGATTATGATTAAGTGACCCACCAAAACGACCTTTGTCATCCGGAGCATTCCACCTCACGGATGGAAGTTTAATTTTCTCCCAAACACCGGCCAGGCTACTAAGCATATTGGATTGACTGCGAGGCGCCTTCGTAAAGAAATTTAAGAGTATTCAAGGGCTGATAGGTGATAATGTCTGTGGGGAGTCTGCTAGATTGTCTGTAAGTTTGTTTTCCGTAAGTTTTCTGTGAGATGAGCAAATTAGTATTGATGTAATTGGAAATTCAAGATTTATTCGTTGCCAAAAGTTTGTGTTGTTGTTATGTAATGTATCATCAAGTCGTGGTCACACAGTCTATATTTCCGTAAAAGTAACGACGGCTACACAGATACTGATCCAGACGAAATGCACAGACCAAAAATTTCCGCCGGTGCTTGTTCCACTCATTTGTAACGGAATTACGGATTTTAAGGCTTTGTAGTCCAATTTTACTCAATTCAGGCAAATACGATGCCTTGATTAGGTAGTTCAATGTTTAGTTATAAATCTGGTTGCTAGTAAAACTTACTCGTGTAAGTTAGCATAGTATGTTTAGAATTTTCATAAAAGTATGCCTTTATCATCGATCACAAGCTTAAATGCTATAAATTGCAGTACAAATATATACCTACTACTAATAGCTCGCGTCACAACATTAAATTACATAATTTTTTATGCTCATTTATATCTTAAAATTGCATTGTTTGCTTCTTCCGTCAACACTCGCGACTAGCAAGGATGTGTATATCTTCAGAAAAATAGTAGAAAGTGGAAGTACACCACAATCTATAGCAGACCACCTAATAGGCAATTAGCCTCATTTAATTTTTTCTCTGTTTGTTCAATTACGATGTGTAGGTAGGACTGAAACACTCGAAACAAGACATTGAGGGTGAGTGCCACTATTATAGTTGCAAACTGGTATGGCACAGTGTGGCACATTTTTAATTTTTTGTTACCTGTTGGGTGGCACCTTGTAAACGCTCCCTATCTTACATGCGTCTCGTGTGGTGAATGGCGATTGTAATTAGACGTGTGTCACGACGCCATCACATCATCCAATTTACCGTTTGTGTAGACTTCCCAAGTGCATGTCACCACCCTGAGCTTGAATTTCTTCAAAATACATAGGCAACTCACAACATGTTCACTTAAAAAGCGAAAAAATCCTATGACAAGGAATTCTCTGATCAATTACTGTCTGCACAAAGACATTGTAGCTTTTAGGAAGGAAGGGTTTACCACATACGAAGCATAATAAAATGTGTATGTGCTTTGGTTAAGGTCGAAAGTTGTATGGTCATGTTCATGTTCACGTAAGGCTTGCAAAATATTATGCAACACCAGTCTATTATCGATTACATGAGGATAATCAACAGGAGCAATTTTCAAGATGATAGAAAGAGGAACTGGTGGAAACACTTGATGTTGAGTAGTGGCTCTACAAAATTGTACTGATAAAAAAAGAGTTATCCTCATTGATAGCGGTTTGCCACGCCACACACTACTAGAAGCCTAAAAATCTCTTGTTAACATTACACCACCACACATTTGATAAATTTTCCATTCCTTCCTTGCATATTAATAACTTCCTACTTCAAGCTATCAGAGACCATGTAGTTCCCATCACTCACAGACAACATAACAATCTCATGAGCAAAAAAATACTGCCACCATACATGGCTGCAGAGTAATGTAAGCATTGCTTTGTTTCATCATCACGCTCTGCGGGTGTAGGCAGACTTCTTTTTAAGTTTGAATAGCCTACTTAATAACAACTTTCAGTTAGACCGGATATGCATTAAATTGCAATAATTTTATTTCCTGATACACGAAACCATTCTATTTCCATAAAAATTGTGTTTGCATACGGCTTCATTTAAGGATGCGTGTACAGTACAAACATGTCATGAGAGACATCACACTTTTCAGAGGCGAAGGTAGAGAGGCACTTCACAATAATTGTCTAGAATGACAGAAAAAAAAGATCAGGGTGTCGCAGAAGAAACTGCAAAATGCACATATGTATATTATGCATATTACGTAGCAGATTGTTTTTGCTAACTTTTTTAAATCCTACATGGACTGCATTGACTATTGCCGTAGGCCATAGCGTTTAAATTTAATGTCATGTGCTTCAATTTTTTGTAATGTGCATTATACAGACCTCTAAACATGCAGAAACAACGAAGTACTAAATCAAGCACGAATAATATCAATCTATTTGCAGATATTTTGGTTAACCAACGCAGGAAAATCAATATGTACTTGGAAATGAAGCACTTGTCACCGATTGTCACAACGTGGTANTAAATCAAGCACGAATAATATCAATCTATTTGCAGATATTTTGGTTAACCAACGCAGGAAAATCAATATGTACTTGGAAATGAAGCACTTGTCACCGATTGTCACAACGTGGTATTGAGTTCTGTTTGTAATGTAACGTGTGGACGGAAGATCGGGAGTAGTGGAGTGTGATTTATTACGCATTCCATGGAATTGTATTAGTTGTAAATTTGAGATGTTATGGAAAACACAAATGACAAAAACATTAATGTGCATACCCAATTAAGTCTTCCATAGGCTTCATAAATACAAGGAGGAGAGATGTTTTTATTATAGGCTTGCCAAGATGTGACAAGTGCCATTACACAACATCCTCATCTATTAGTCACAAAAGGGTTAGAAAATAAGAGTAAAAATAAACCAATCCTCTGGCGACTCAAAGGGGAAGTGATTATGAATGCAAATTAAGTACGAATAAGAGACCCGCTGGTAAAGCAAAACAAGCTACGACGTAATCAGAGGTACTTCAGTGTCCATTTTTACGCTTTGTCATCCCACTACGTAATATTTGTAAATGAGAGCTTTATTACAAGATTGTGCAAGTCTTTTGTCATTATCATCACCACCATTGTGTCATTCTCATTCTACTCTCAAATCAAGTCTCAAGTCTCCGTAGAATGTTTCGCTCGATACTACGACTTGGTCGTACGAAAGACACTCATCTCGCAGTTGCACAAATGAGCACATGATACGAAATATATATGAGCTGCCCAATGTAAGACCCGTCGAAGGGAAGGATGGCAAAGAGTAGAGCGAGTCCTTCTTCACTTTCTCTTTCATCCTTAACTTTTGTAGCAACGAAGGAAGCAAACATAACCTATGTCTACCAAACAGAGAATGATATATAATATATATTCTTTACATGCATATTAAGGTCTACCGGTAGATGTTTGTTATATAAATGACCGTTGTACTCATCGACATCGCGTTTGCAGGTGGATGATTGGTTTGCTAAATATGATAGTGTCATTCTTATGCATATTTACATTTGTGTTCCCACTACGCACTTATCGTTATATTCTATATCCACCCTTCGAGAGCGTTTTGAAGATATTCTAGAGCATACTTTGGTAGCACGTTCAGCGGTCACTTTTGTCGATCGTGCCGTAATCAATTTCGTCTATAAACAGTGGTCTACTAAGGACCGTGCTAATGCTGCGGTGTACTGAGCAATTTTCGACTTTACCTCTGAACTCGGAATCGCAGTAATTTAACTTTTATGATAAGCCTTTGTAGCGTATAAATATATATGAAAATGTAGGTACAATCGACGTGTAATAATAATTTCTAGACCATTTTGCTTTACCAAAAAAACCTCTGCAACATGCAAAAAACGGAACTGCACAAAGCACAAGCCAATGAAACCATAAATTATGTAATAAGTATGTGCGTACCTTAAGTAAATGTGACTGCTTTACAGCTATACATTGTGCGTGTTGATTACAAGTATTACAACTATTGCAAACTGACTCTCTGCAAAAACGAATTGACAAGTCGTGATGATGTGAGGGAAGATAAAAGGAATCCCTTTGTGTCTCTGCTAATAAACTGTGAAATTAACATGTTTTCGCCAGAGAATGAGTTGTTAAACCACTACTAACGATGTGAGCGGGCCAACCGCAGTTGAGGTTTGTATTACAGGTATTTTTGACAATTCTGAGATCGTGTAGGATTTCAAGAATTTCTCTTGGTAGTTATATAACCACCTCAAACTACATTTGTGCTCTCACCACTTGACTCAGTGACCGTAAGTGATGCTTGTCAAGTGCGTCAGGTAATGTTTACCTAACTTGCTTAAGATGTAAAATGATGATTCTAAATCTGCTGCTAGCTTTGACAGTCTGTGACACAGCGGATAGCCAAATCTTCTGAACTCTTGTATTTAACCTAAATGTCTTTACAAAGGAATGGTTTTCTTTACGTAACTTCCAAACTCCATCTATTTAAACTTTTTCACCTCCGAAATTAGAAATTTTAAAAATACGTCGCTAAAGTCTCTCCTCTCGATATGTTAGATCTGTTCCGGTGCCGAAAAATAAATTTCCTCCTTCCATCTCCACTACCAAATAGCCCTAGGACGGCCTGATGATAGTGGTTTACAGAGACTGCCAGTGCATATCAAATGCAAGTAGGCTAAATTTAAGTCAAGCTTACTATGTTACATGTATTTCATATTTGTACTTCGCACAATACCCGCATATTTAATTTTCATTAAAAGAATTGGTACAGGATGTACAACAATGTTTACTGCTCAGTCACTGCTCAAGCCGGGTCGTAGCGATGAAATATGCAGCCATTTAATATAGCGTTTGCACAATCACTTATCAACGCATGTTTATACAGGCTACTAATATAAGTACTTGGAGCCATTTATAAGCGTATGAATGAAACATGACGGAAATCACTCTTGTTCTTTTCAGAGAGGCCATTTGCCGTGATTATCACATTGATAATAACATTTCAAATACGAAACCCACTCACAATACCTTTTTGTCAACAAGTCAAAACTCTCATTGTGGACTACTCTTCAAATTTATTCTCCTTATCATCATGATGATCAACCACGGCTGAACTCATCAGGAAGCTTTTTGTTGCATTCTACAATTGCATTCGTTTGCTTCCTGTAAATTGTGCATTTGAAACCCGAGCATGCTCACTGTCGAGGCGTGCGAGGCATTATCGAATTTTGTCTTTATGAGACGTGATTTGCAATGGCAAAAAGATAAGTATTTTTTGCGAATTGAATTTCCCCTTACAATATGCAAGTATGACACCGTATTTTCCTCAGGATTACTTTTACATTCCTGTAACCTGCCGTTGGCACAAATGACTTAGGGGGAAATCCTTTCCCTCGTAAAAAAATGTGCTGTGCTACAATTGGAATACCTAAAATACCAACATTCACAAATTAGGATAATATAATGCATGTCTTGCGCTTCGCAGGAGTGAAAGTCTAAAAGAGTTCGATTATGATGGTGGTGACGATAATGATATTGACGGTTATTATCGATATGGTAGGAGTGAGTCGTAAAAAACTGTTTGCTTATCTTTCAAAACTTTGTGCACGCGTACGCACAAACAAACAAACAGCTTTGCAAATTGATGAACTGCCTGATAACTATGATGTAGGTATGGAAGAATGACAATCATGACTCTAGTCAATGACTTGTATCCTGTAAAAATTTAAGATTTGAGTACACATGCAATTAAGAAATGCATTTCTCTTATAATATAGTACTAAAAATGTCACTATTTTTGGTGAACTCAAGGTAACTTTTGCACCTGCACCAGGGATCATGGGGAAGCAGTGATTTTGTAATAGTCTATAACTTGCATAGGTCGGAAATGGAAAACATGCATCATAATATTGAGGATTACCCACGTCTTCCTGTTCGTTTGTGCAATACTTTTTTACGAGAAAAAGACCTCAGAAGATTACGAAGGAAAGGGAAAAGGATGTACTCATCACAGGATTGTGTATAGTGTTGTGGTACGTACGTACCTTATTTTTCACGCTCAAATATTGTTCAGCCAGTAACTACTGACCTACGCACGTGCAATATGAGTGTACAATGTAAGACATGCATATGAGTGCAACGTGCATGTTACAGATTGTTGCAGACTGGGAGACGCTAGGTTTTGTTATGCTGCATTAATTTTGGGATTAAAGGAGTACAGCCATTAAAACACAACATACATAAAATCACGACGGTAGTTTTAGGCAATTCATTTAAATACGCACATTTAATTAGTATTAGGCAGATAATTAAAGAAAAATGTCGCACTTGTGACTTACAGGTTTAATTTTAAAAATGTACTACGCAAAATTCTTGGGTATAATGTGACAAAATCTTTATCATGAAATGAAACGTATTTAGAACGGAAGGCGGATATACATATTTATCGGCTCGACTCAACTCTCAACCTTTATTTTGTTACCTTTCTGCCTTTCAGTCTCACTTTTCTGAGAAGGTCAATTATGTTTAGGAAATCATGTGAATCCCCAAGTACAAAGTACAATCCAATCGTTATGTAAGCGTTTATATCATATGATTTTGTGTGATTTACTGTTTGGACGAGTTGTGCCTTTTCCAACAGCTTCATTTATGAGTCTCCTTACTTTGGTAGGTCTTCAACAAAAAAGGTGCTGTGTTCATTGGAACTTCAGATGAGGTAGCGGCCTCGAGTCATTCATAGAAACGTGAACGACGAAAGCAAAAGTAAAAAAAGGCCCAGAGAAAAGGTGAGGTTGAAGGAGTGCAAATGAGAATAACGCAATCCTAGACGTGTGACCCAATTCCAAAAACGACAAGTTTTGGGTAGAAAAACAGCTTCACTGGCGTATCCGTAATGGGATCTCATTCAGAAAAAAATCCAATGTCACATAACTTTTTTTTCTTAGCACTTGTATTTAGGAGAGCGGTATTAATAACACTAACTTATGTAACACGGTTCTATACCAGGAAAGTATTATACTCATAGCGCTATTAATACCTGCATGACCAGAATACTGAAATCAGGTAACGTTCGTCAAGGTAAGAGTTTATGACTCCAGTTTCACACGATCTTCACCTGAATCCCAATTCCAAAATGACTGCAAAGCATAATGAACCTTTTACACTCGAACATCAATGAAAAGCCATTCTTTCCAGAGATTGCTATTATTTAGATTGATAACAGAATGTCATTTAGCACTAAATACGAGATGGTGCGTAGTCAATGAATAATGGAACACAAATACTTTTAGGAGCACTGATGCAATAATCTATCGCACGTCATAGTCAGCGCAATTATCTGGAGGGGAGATGACTCCAAGACCCAATTAACGAGTGAATTTCTTTTATGAGTCACTGACGGTGAATTAAATGTACCTACGTATGTGACACAGTTTTTTTTACTGACATACACACTTCCAATCAATAATGCGTAATAACAGAAAAAAAATCACATATATACCTATGTGGATATAGAAATGCCAAGCCATGTACGCATAGTATTATATATAATCTTGTGAAAATCATGCTTTTCACGATCAGATCTTGAAGGTCTTTCGTCCGCTCAAGAAGTCACACGCATAAGACACAAATATAGCGTATATCCATATTCCATACATAACTATTCTCACTTTTGAAAAAAAGAACTTTACAAATTTACCATGTTCTGCGTACCTTTGTGTTTGTAGAGGTTGTGAAAAAAGTGGAAGTTTTAAATGAATATTTAGTAGAAAGGTGGCATGTAAGCGATAAATTCTAATTGCTGCAGTCGTAATTTAATCAAGCTGTCCCCAGTCATCAGCGTCATTAATCGAAATCAAAAGTGCGCTTCACATCACGCTTCGCAGGTAAGCAGTCCGTTATTCTAATTTTTCCTGTATCGATGCCACATGTGCGCGCACGCGTGTGCTTTTGTGTAGAGAAGGATATCATATATCCTTTCGCTTCAGACTATATATCCCTTTTTGATTGGTGTGGATAAGCAATTGTAACTGAAAACAAAGGGGAAACAGAAGTTACAGAGGCTTCTTGGTCCTTTCAGACACCACAAAGCTGTCACTCTAATAACTGCCCAACAATTCCTTCTTGTAGTAACAATAATTAACCCTCACGTTATAATAACGCTTACCTCATAACCCTTCAACGTGAAGATATGATACTCAATAGTGTCAGTGCGTAGGTAGCCAGTATTTTTTCCCACTCGAAAAATGCATTAACAATGCGAATGTATATTTCTACGCGAACATTAGTAATCATACTAATCATTTAGTGAGTCTCCCTTAAAGAAAAAAGGAGTAGATGTCGTCCGCTGTTTAGTCTCCTAGTCCTCCTCGTAAGCAAATCATGCATCATCACCTGCATCGAAAACAATTTTTGCTTTTTGATTCTTGTGGTACTCAGAACGGTTCGTGTGTGTACGAGTTGTCGTCTTAGAAAGTGGAGGAACGGATTTTCACTTACTATTAGGATTCCTCTCTATTGCAGAGGACAGTGGATTCGTTGTCATTCTGTTGTTATACGGCAATCATTACTAAACTGCTACCTTTTACACAAGACGCAACTAAAACATGCTTGCGCGCTTCCATTATGCATTCATGGCGTAGGTTTGAGTGCACATTTTTACAACAATATATAATATCATATATATAGCATATCGTCACGTTGTGTTCCTTGTCTCTTCGTCTCCACTTACATTCCTTCTTCTGACTCGTAAAGAGATCGTGTACGACGGAGGACGTACAGGACGGAAGGAAGGAAGGCAAGGAACGTTCCTTCCTCTCTCTCGCGTAACAACTTTGTTGTGCATTGTGATTGTGATGGTGCATACATCATCATTAACAACGCAACAAGACGTACATCATTAATCAGTGTGGTGTGTTGTGTGTGATAGTTTGGGATTTAGCCAAAAAACGTATAATTTCAAAAAAGTTTACATTTTCGTCATTTTTTTGTCACAAGAATATGGCCTCGTGCTATTGACTTTTAGTAGATAAAAATATTTACGCTGAATTCTTGTAAATTGTGATTTTTTGTGGTGAGAGTGAGATTCTGGAGGATACGTAAAATTTTTTGAGAGATTTATAATTATTTCTTGGAAGTAGAAAGGTAAGAGTGGCAGTGCTACTGAAGCACGTGCCTATAGTGTGGACCTCATCGTATTACGGAATTTCTCCAGGCGTCATAAACCTCAGAAGTAATTCAAGATGCCATTGTACGAGCGTAGAAATCCGTATACAACGGTCCTAGTGGGAGTCGCGGTCTTTTCTCAGTTTGTCCAGTTCCTGGACATCGGAGTGTTTGGTGCCCCTTCGCTCAAGCTTTTTGGGAAATCAGTGCCGACCATTCCGACAGCCTTCAATTTGACCTCAGACGGGGAGAATGATACACTTTCCAGTGAGTCACATGAGTACTCCAGGCACCTTCGTAAGGTTCTTCAGGAAGAAAAGGTACGTCATCTTTAAGCTTCCCAAGGTCATCTATTTTGAGACAAATACACTTTTGACAGTTTTATATATATTCTATTTTATGGCTATATTTTGACTTGACATTTTACTGTGTTTTGGACCATTCATGCGTCACAAGGTTGGCCTTTGAATTTCACAAAAATACCCTTTTTTTCTTCAGAGGAAATAGAAAGTGAAACCGCTCCAGACTCAAAGAAACGTGATAAAGTTTCGCTTTTGTTGACCATGAGCACGACATTCTCGTCTTGTGAAGAAGCCCCAACCAAAAAGCCGTATCTCATTCGGCAAACTTGAGTAGAATACGAAGGTGTAAAGTGTTCTCTCCTTTGACAGTCCCATCCCCAGTCCATAAAAGATGGATGACTTATCTTCGACAAACCCTGCTGCTCAGACTATTGACGAACCAAGCCCAGTTAATATGCGTTTTAACAGGTTTTCATACAGATAAAACAGTTGCAGCGATACAACTTCATAACGCCTGTCCTCCTGAGGCAGCACAAGTTGAAATTTCGACGGAGATTTAGTATCAAGAATACAAATACGATAATTCCACCTCCTTATAGTAGAAGAAAGCTTGTAGTAATAATTGGTGCTAATTTGTAATGCAGCCCAAGTACGATCATATTTTCCACTTCATTTGCTACTGTTTTGACGGAAACTTACAAAAGAAGGGAGCTTTTGATGAAGTCGATGATATGAGTGAGCAGCTCAAAATATTACACACCCTTCACAAAGTCGGAGCATGTTTAATTGCCTATATTTACTTGTAAGACGACAGGAGGTGTACTCAAATTGTTCTAGTTTTCATGTAAATTCATGAGTGCGTGGTGGCATTTTATTACGAGAGATAACATAATGCGATGCCTTAGGTAGCTACCTCAGTTTGTGATGCGGATTTATTAATTTCTCGGAAAAGTGCAAAAGAGGATAAACCATTGGTGCAGCTGAAACAATTATACAAACTCACTCAAAGCTACATTATGTGCTCCTTTAGATATGATTTTTTTCTGTTGTTTAAAAAATTGGAAGCATCTCCTGCCAGCTCGCTCCAATGAAGAAAGATGATGATTTTTTTACTTTTGCTCCTAAGCATGCAAATGAAGTCCGTATCATCATAATCGAACAAGCTTGTTAGGCTTGCTTTTGTTTAATCTGATTCGCAAAAAAGGAACGTGTAAAAATCATCTTTTGTTTGGGCACTCAAAGGTTTCATTTACGTTTATGTACTTTTAGCAAATTAATGTCATACATATAAAGTATGTGTATCAAGGTTTGCAAACATTTTTCTTTGATCTTTATCGATGAAAAGGCGATCAACAGTAGCTCAACAACATAAATAATATGTACAAATGCACACTATACGACTTGTTATGCACCTGAAGATGCAAAAACTGATTTCATTTCGAAGGGTTCATAAAAGATAGTCCCGTGTTTAATCAAAATCGTCAACATTGTTTGTTCCGTCAGAGCATCAATGTATAATCAATATTTGACCACTAAAAAGGTTTCTCGTTAGGATTTATAATGTGATTTAAATACAAATGTATCAAAATCCAACTGAACCCAGACTGAGGGCCGCAAAACTGAAAGGGAACTCGAAAAGTGAATTTATTCACTTTTGAATATACGATGCATCCACAGTTTAAAATGAAATCTTTTGTAGCTGTGCATCACACAGCGGACTGTTATTACCGAAGTGATGTTTTTCTATACAACATAATGCCATCCCTTAATAATGGCAATCAGCCTTACTATTTGCTTAGGGGTGCATATTAAAAGGAAAATCCCTTGTTGCAGATGCAGTTTGTACTGCAGCGTTGGGCAAGGCAAGGGTCTATTAAAGTAGACTGCATCTGCATCGCATTTAAATGTTTGTTAGCAGGAATAACTTGTGACGAATACAACTGAAAGTTACCACATGAAATATTATTTTCTTATCATATGAAACTAGAAGTTGCAAAAAATCTAGGATCGAGGCTAATTAAAAGTGTGCGAATTACATTTTTGTCATTGTGGCAGTTTGAGCTTCACAATTTACGACGTTTCGTATGTAAACCAGCTCAAGAAACCCAGAGTAAGTCTTAAATTCTTCTTTGCATTGTAATGAGCGTGCTCAAGTCTCTTTGTACACTTTTCGCTCTTTCATCACACTCACAAAACAAAATGTTTGCATTTTAATAAAATGGTTGAATCAGTTAGGAAACCAGAAAAGCGTTTAGAGAAACGAAGCATATTCATTACTCTCTGTAATAATAAGTAATACAGTAGAATAGCAAACCCTGAGCACTTCATTAGCTATTAACACATTCATTGTTGGACTATATAAAAATTTTCATTTCTACTGGGCAAGCGCCACAACGTAGATGACCTCCGGTCTCCGATCTTGAATAGCAGGTTATAAATAACTTTTTAAAAATTTACTTAATTCACATGTTACATCCCAGTGAAATAAAGTGTTCAAAGGGACAGTGCAGGGAACATGACATCAGCGTCATGAAAAGTGTCAAACTTTTACTGCTTCATTTCCTCAGAGGCAAAACCGTATTAAAATGTTGAGCACATGTCTTTACAAATGATTTACATTTTTTACGCTAACATCCTCTGTCCTGTCATTTGCCGTGATTGATTAATCCATTTAAATCTAACAACAACATTCAAGGTGGTGTCTTCACCAGACCAGTTAATTTTCAGCAATAGATGTCCAAACAAGTATAAAGCCGTCTGCATGCAAAGTGACTAAAACAAAGGCGCATTATATGACCACGCGCGTCAAGTGATAAACTTGAGAAGGTGTGTAAGCCAAAGTAAAGTGTCAACGCTCGCTTCATTTATTGTGTATCAAAATATGTGTAGTACATCAAACGTAACAGGTTTTAAATCCGTAGAGAGTTACGGTTTTTTCTACAAGCATTTTGGCTTTTGTGACGAGATGCTGCAAACGCTGACTAATTTGAGAGGAACATCTTCATAAATGTTGTAGATGCACTTGACAATATAAACAGTTGACAAATTAAGTTGTCAGCAGCATAGTCTTATACCCAAAGTTGTGAAGTGCTGTGGAAGATCACTGCTTAAATTAGCAGAACCCTATGAAAACTTCAGAACGTATCTTGCATCTATCTGTCCCCCAAATATAACGTAAGTTAAGACAATTAGACCGGTACAATTTTAGGTTTAAGCAGGCGACTAAGTTGAACTTAAGAAAAGACGCGGACCGTTCCCACTTACATTTTATTCCGTCAACCATGATAAATTTAACTTCAGGAGACTATTACGCTGGATATCCTGACTTTCACGTGAAACATCTAACGACAAGCCAATCTATCTTGCCAAAGGTTATATCTAATTATGTAAATGATCCTGTTGCAGTTCCGAGGGCTTGCAGATTTACTACGATTTCCAACTGAATGCAAAGAATGCAGTAAGACTTTTCCCTTATCGTAGAAACCAAGTGGATTTCAAATTTCAAGAATATTTTATAAATATTTCTATGTATATCACTGGCTCGATGTATTGTGCTAATTTTTAACCAAATTTGAATCTGAGTAGCTTGTGGTATCAGTTACCGAGAAGAGAGGATTGTGGGAGGAAGAGTTGCAGAGATCAACTCTTATCCGTGGCTCACAGCTCTGATGTACAAGGGCAAATTTTACTGTGGTGGGACCCTCATTTCGGACCGCTACGTTTTGACTGCAGTGAGTGCCTTCCGGAATCGTGAATTCTATTTTTAAAAAGCACCAAATAATTATCACCGAAATGACTTGTTTTCTGCAGGCCCATTGTGTTCATGGTGTGCCAAAAGACCAGATCACTATCGTCTTTGGAGAGCATGACCGAAACTTCACGGAGGAATCTGATACAGAATACCGCAAAATCGGGACAATTATCCGTCACGTTGGCTTCAACAGGGCTAACTTCCATAATGACATCGCATTACTTCGCCTGGAGAGGCCGATGCGATTCCGAAGATCTATTGCGCCAGCCTGTCTCCCAATAGATCTAGGTACTCTATTCCTTCGCCTATTTAATATGCATTGCTTAAATTTCTCAGGCTATTGACAATCAAACGAAATGTTCTTCACGAGTTGGAGCCTCCAACTTGGAGGTACATTTTGTGCGCATTATCTACAATACGTAATTTTAATAGAAGATGAGGACTTTGCTGAGGAGCATGGACTTGTGGCCGGTTGGGGACGAACTCAAGAGAAAGGTCGGCCATCACACATTTTGCGGGAGGTGGAAGTCCCGATCATGACCAACGAGGTGCTCTTTCAATTGAATCTTTGTCATCGATTATGCTAAACAACTGAAATGATTTCTAAAATGAAAATTGTGTCACACAGGAATGCAAAACGCAGACTCGATACACACCAAGAGAAATCACTGATACGATGATGTGCGCTGGACATCCAGAAGGCAAGCAGGATGCGTGTCAGGTAGGAGGGCAAGGCTTGCTTATAAGATAAATCACCCATTCAGATGAATCTTGAAAATGCACAGTGTATGCAAATTTTGTCTTGTTCTGAAAGGGTGACAGTGGGGGCCCTCTAAATTGGGAGGATTTACGAGAAGACAGTAGTAAAGAAGGGACCAAGTATGTCATCGGGATTGTGAGTTGGGGACAAGGTTGTGCGAGAGCGAGCTTTCCAGGTTTGTGGATTATTTGTGACATTTTAAAAGAAATCAGGCACGCAAAATGCTATAATTGTATCGTTTCTCAGGGGTATACACTCGGATAACCAAGTATCTGGAATGGATACGTCAGAACACTCAGGATTCGTGCTTTTGCAACAATCCCTAAACTCAGCCCTGCCTTCCACCATTTCATCAAGGCGAGAGCAGCCTGTAAAATAAGTTTAATGTAGTAGGTCTGATACTACTTTTCACCAGTGATAATCTTATACCAGTGATTCTTACTTGAATGCATACGCGTACCTGTATGCACCTTCGATTTTACTATGCGAGTATATAACGTACTTAATGATCTCAGATTTTTGCTTCTCCACAACTTCTCTTGGCTACTACTGTGAATGTATTTCACTGCAGAGATGAAATGTACTATTTTCACATCAAACCTTATTCGTGAAAACTAGTCATGTTAAGTGAATTCATGTGTGCCTGAATTTCCAGGTTTTTAAAGGGTAAATACTTAGATTCTTGATGTGCTTAAATAGGTACTTTACTTTATGTCTTGGGCCTTTTCAGTTTTTAATCTCTGGGATAAATTCTATACTTTTGTAATTTTATATGCCCACTGTTTAAACAAAGACTGGTATTCTGAATTTACAGATTTTTTTTGCTAACAACTGGGTTAAGAATCTTTACACATCGTGAATTGTTAGAGGCAGGTCTGTAAAACAGACTAAGTGGTGACGGTGAAAAAGAGGGATTTCGTTTTTAGACTGCACAACTCGTAGTAGTATGTGCGTTTTTCAAGGGAGCAACATGTATTATTTTTAAAGAACTAGTTGAAATCTCCTGCATACACTTCGGTGGCTAGGTAAGTGGTGAGAGCATTTTTATAGTAACTTCATCTTCCTATCTGTGAGAAAACAACGGTCTTCACACTATTGACTACTAGCGTCAGCACCATTTTTTCATAATATACCCGTAAGCGTTAATCTAGGTGACAATCTTCGTCCTTGTAAATACTTTTTATAATACCTTCATTACATGTATGTAAAATCTGTTACGAAGTACTCTTCAGTGTGGTACTTCACTGTTGTAATTACATATTTCAGTTTATATTTGTTAAAATGAAGTAGATTACAACAAATGTGTTAAGCCTGACAAAATGGGGACTGAGTAGCCAAAAGCATTCAGCTTAAATAAATACATATCTAAAATTAAAAATATCTAAAATCCATGAGCATCATATGTAGGTGGTTTGGTAAAATGTTGGAATATAAATACTTGACAAAATCTTTAGTTTATTGACATATAAAATCTTAATGACAAGTGACTGATGAAATTACCGGATTAATTCTGACGATTACATTCGTTCGAGTGACTGTAAACAGTACATGAGTCGTCGTTTGTGATGTACAACTGAATATTCGAGTATACGTACCTGATTCATTTCTGTCAAGACTGCACAATCTACCCTTAAACTGATATATGAAAATGGACATGAATCCAGATCATTCCAAACAAGCATCTTACACTTCCGTAACATCAAAATGTAACTGAATAAATTTACAGAGCGCTGTTCTGAGTAAGAGCAGCATATATCCATATAAATGAAAAATTTTGACACATTGCGGCTGGCCCCTTAAAGTCCGAAATGTAATAAGGCCACACGGCACGCACGATACTGACAGATTGCCTGTCAATTCTGCTTCACTCAGTTCTTAAAATCTCCCATATTCACTCTAATCAACAATAAAATTTACGTACACATACAAACATAAACTCAACATTTCCAACATGTGCTTGATATTTTTGCCCAGTAAACGTAGTCTCAACAAGATAAAGTTCTTCGTGTGATTGTGCCTGGCCGTGCAACTTCTATTATCGGCAGGACTTTCTTGGCCTGTATCCTTCTATGTCGCTAGTACTCACCATTACTTATTTGATAACTTTCTAATTTTAATTTCCCTTTAAGGGTTAATATCACAAAATAACAGTTCAAAAATTTGGCAAGTAAATTCTTCCTAAACCCTTGTCAATCATGAATTGACCATAAACTCAAAACAAAGATAATGAATAATAAACACGATAATATATCACCTACGTGGATATTTGCATTACATACATACATATTTTTACAATACAATCCCGTTACCAACCTTGCAGGTAAAATTGATGTGAGTTGTAGGCGAGTTACGAGTGTTGAGTGCTTTACAGATGGTAAGTTTTAAAGCCTTATCCAAATCAATCGAAATTATTTTCCAGTCTTCTATACTGACTACTACTAGAAGAGCGACGACTCCGACCATTCGGACGTTTGCCCTCGACCACGTAAGCTATGAGCTGTAATAAAAATAAAAACAATCAATATTTAGATACATAGCTTAGATTGATATAACTCTGAACTAAAGTTGACGGGTTCCGATTAGTACCTTTTTCTTGTTGTGGATAACGAGGTATAATACACCAACCAGGGTGATACAAAACAGGAAGTAGTTAAAAAATCCTGTATCCTCTGATTCATTTAGTGATACATTGATTGTAGTCCCATGACTTTCAATTGCAATATCTGGAAACTTTTCTTTCGATGGCTTGAAGGACTCGGTCTCGTCATATCCATGATCAAGATTATTTTCAATAACATCGCCCTCCTGCTTGGGAGACTTCTTCGAAGTATCGGGCGCATTGTACTCAGCATTGTTGTCATCTTCTCCAAAACTAGCCATCCCTGAATCGTCATTTTTAGTTGGTGAAGATGGCTTGTCCACTCCGTCTTTTTTCAATGTGTCATCCTTTTCAGTATTTTGAACAATAGATTGTTCCAAAACTTGGCCATCGGATACAGAGTCTTTGTTTGGTTTTGATATGCCGGCGTCGTTTTTATCTGTACTTACGCTGCCCTCCGTGCTTTTTTCTACTTTGCTGTTGGCCTCCTTTGGAGGAACAGGTAGATTATCAAGTCCATCCACAGCCGGATTATCCACCGCCGCTTCTGTGGTCGATGATGTATGTTTGGAGACTGCAGGCTTAACAGCTTCCTGATGTTTCTCTGGTTTAGTGGCCAACTCCGAAGTCAGCGAACTCATGCCTACAGGACTACTGTCGTGTTTGGCCAAATTATCATTACTTTCTCCAATATTATTGACTGCCGGTGCAGCACTGTTCCCTGCCACTTCCGTTTTTTCTATCATCGGTTTGTTGGTTTGAACATTTGTCTCGGGTATTTTCTCAGTTGGCGACATTTCATTTTGCTGCTGGCTTATAGAATTTTTACCTCCAAGTTCATCCTCGGAATGTTCAGTCTTAGGCTGCTTGAGCGTTGAGGTTGAAACATCAAGAGGCTGTTTTGATTGTACGCGAGTACCGGTGTCATGACTTGCAATCATTGAAGATGTGCCAGTGGTGTCTTTAAGCAATTGACTATTGGTTGTGATGACTGGCTGTGTTGACAAATTCTGATACATTTTGTATCCTTCAAGTAGCAGAACACACGCTGGATTAACATCTCGATCGAAATGTAAAGTATCACCTTTCGTGTCTTTACAAACCGAAGAACACCCTAACGTTTGCTCATTGTTTGTGTCAACAACTGGAAATGGAAAAGCCCAGTTTGATCCAGAGGCTTTTGGATCCGAAGCGCTGTTCTTCATTATATTTATAATAATTTCATTGAGATTTTTACACAAGTTTGCAACCCCGTCACTCCTTGATTGCATTGCTAATTTTAAATCCACATTGACACTTGTATTTGTGGCGTTCACAGAAAGCTTACAAAGTTTAGGAAAGAGATCCACCAATGAGTAGCATACCCCAAACGTCAAATTTCTCTGGCCCCAATTTGCATCAACATCGTCAATCCCGTTGCAAACTCTCCCTAGTTCTTGGTAGGTATACTTATCACTCTTGATTTGATGCAAATAACTGCAGTTACTCGCCAAGGGACCCTTGTCCACCACTGCCCAAAATCCTGATGTCAACGTCGATACAGGTGCACCAGTGCAGTATGATACTGACAACAGCATAAACACAGCCCACTTTCCCATCTTCCAAGTCATTGTGACCTAAGTAACTCTTTCCTTTCAGCTATCAAAATGGCGGATAATCCAGTGTCAGGACTCAGGATGGTCTACATCAGAGTCTCTCGTCAACCTGCGAAAGTGCTTTCAAAGAAGACCATCGACGTGATGTTCTTAGAACTGTTAAATGCCAAACATAAAAAGCACAAATACTAAATTAGTAAGCCTCTATTTGTAAAGTAAATACACATTGATGCTTAATACTAGCTGATAGTACATTTATGACGTTCTTTCAAATTACCTTCGGACTAGCCGACGGAATTTCAATCTCACATAAAAACCGCCGAAATCTCATGTCCGTCTTGATAAGATAAGATACCGGAGAGATTTCGCAATTCACATACGCAATGAAATAATACTTGATTATGTCAGCATCGCTAGTTCCGCTTCATTTTACAATTATATCCTTCGGGTCTAATTCAGTTTACCTAATTTTTAAAAAATAGAAAACATGGTTGAACATTGTATCACAAATGTAGCAGTCATAAATAACTTCAACGTAAGTACCGCTGCATAACAAGCTGCACATTTTCGAACTAGTTTGCACAATTAAAAATTAAACTTTCGATTTTTCGAATTGAAAATTGAAATTACATAAACAAACTTACCCCTATTTGAGACTACAAGTGCAGCAATGCTGATACAGGATTTATGATCTTTGCAGGCCAAAGCCAGTGACAATTGAACCACAACAAGTTTTCCTTCCGAACTTCCTGTCGGTCGCCTGCCACCCGTCTGCAAACCTTTGTCCGAATGAGCAGCTCTAAGAATAAAAGCGAACAACATGACAATAATAAGTTAATCCACCAACATGACATCTATATACTCCTCGTTTTACAATCAATGCTCCGTTATCTAGCTTTACTAAAATTTAATTATAATGATATTAATATAAAATACAATATTAGTTGTCCGTTATTACTACTGGCTTCAGATTGAAACTCCAAAAACGGTGCTTCGACAACAAGACACGTGACCCTTTCACTTTCACCCTCCCACCTCCTGCAGAGTATTTTGTTAAGGCCTCCTTTAGTTGTAAGTGCAAAGATACAGGGCCCTTCAACTTTCAATTTAGAACACGTTTTCAGCACAATATCCACAAACTTTTGCCCTCAGAGATGGATTTCGTAACAAATTGTTCACTACACTTCTCCGACCTCCACATCTACCTTTTTCACTGTCCTTTTTCCGTTTGATTTCAATCGAAATATGTGTTCCTACTACTTTGTACTATTGTTTGTATTACAAATTAATGGAATTCTCAATTGTAACACGAAATAGCAAGAAACTAATCAATCACTCTTTAGTGTAAGTAAACAACAGTTAAAAGTTGCAAAAAACAGCGCAGACTGCACCGTGTGAATTCACAGTAATTTACACGTACGCGTAAAGCAGCGTAGTACACGATTTTTTGCACTATTTACACAGTTGCAAGTTTCATGTGAGTCACGTACTGTTCTGTACGAAAACGTAAACAAACCAAATACTCAAACTCACCCCTTCGCATTGCGTTGCGAAAAGTAAATACAAAAGGAAGAGTGAAGAGTGAAGAGCGAAGAAGCTCAACTTGAACAAAGCAGCCTCTAAAATTCACTTTGATGCTATGTTAGTGGATGGGAACTTGGATTAATAAAGTAATGAAGTTATCTCAAGGTTTGCGCTCAAGCATCGAAGACCATCTACAATCTACGCATCTAAATTATTATGGACAATGGAAAGAAATGCAATTTAACAGTCTGACTCACTCCTCATTTTGCCAGTCAAAATGAATCTCCTTCCGCTTTTTATTTGATTTTGACATACGGTAGGATTATAAATATTAAAAAAGCTGGTTATTGTTTACACAAATAGATCTTAAATGTGAACAGAATAGAATAAACAGGTATAATATACCTTGCAGTTGCAACGTACACTTTTCTAACTAGAGATCAGTATCACACCTTCCCCACAATAGAGCTGGTTTACAAACGGATAGTTAACATTTCAATAAATGCATGCGGCATTCATCAAAATACACACTAGTATCAAAATAGTAAACCTTACTTAAACTTTTTTGAAAATACCAACATGCCTACTCAGTATTCATATTCCTTACAAGTGTTCTCGCAATCATGATGATCCTTTTGAATGTCGCTTCCAAAACCTTTTCACATCATCATGACCACTCCCCTTTACAACAATTGTTCGCTTTTGGTCCGAAGAATTTAGAAGCACTCCTATTTCCTGGGCGTAATCTCTCACCACTTCGTAGTCACGATGTGACAAAAACTGATTGTACA
>JAHZMW010001453.1:0-11996 GCA_027743745.1 Alloscopus bannaensis | reverse complement strand
TTCTCATTTCCCCAAAGAAATTTTCGCTTTTTAGTGATCAAACGCTGGAAGTAAAATATGGTATGAAAATCATGTCTAGAATTTTAATGGGCATGCTATCCATGCATATATTTATCTGGACTCATCCAATTTTAGCACTTTTCCATTTTATATGTATAATATGGGTAGTCTATAAGAGTATTCACTTTCGTGATTTTCAAGCTATTTTTTTCTCCCGACACCGTTCATGTGTGTAACTTTTACACTCTGTTTAGAACATCACAAAAACCACGGGCGTTTCTCTGTTATTTCCCTGAAACACAATAAACAGCGCATACAATGACTAAAAAGTGTAAAGCCACAAGGGATAATTTATCTGTCAAAACGTCAGTCGCACAAAAAGTTTGGCGAAAGCCCATGTTAAACTTTATGGTCTCCATTCTTAAACGGAATTACAATATTCCACGTATAGTGAACAAGGTAGGTATATGATTTTTTTGAAAGCCCATAAGAGACAAGTGAGGCAGTGGATGATACTTTAAAAATTAAGATCTAGTGCGTACATCAACAAGGTATTATAGTGTATAGTAGTCAAGTCTTGGTGCATGCACACCACAATGCATACAAAATTGATACATTTTGTGTCGTCAACTTTCTCATTCCGTCGTTTGTTCCGCGGAGAAAAACTTTTTATGTAGCTCATCAGCATTACTTTGCATGATGAGAAATTTACGTGCTTGCACGAGGATTTCCAGCCAATGCACGTTGCTGGTGTTTGTCTTTCCTCTTACGTGCGTAGAAGAAGGTGTATCTTTCGCAAAGCCTTTATGATGAAAAGCTAACATCTTCATTTCGCGGAGTGTGAACCTAATGGAATGTGGTCTTGCGGCGATAACGATCACGTACGAGTTTTCACCTTAGCACCAAACCGCTATCAGTTACACCCGCCGTTGCTTTCTGATACTGGTCGTTAACTATACTTTCCATCTGTAACCGCATTGTATATATAGTGTTATCCAATGTGAAAAATATAAAAATGCTTCCTGATTTATCCATAACTTCACGGGAAAGTAGCATTCTTTGTCGGTGAAATTTATTGTAAGTGACAAAAAAGGAAAGTTTATATTCCAAGTTTCTCGTTTCTTTCTGGAAAATAGAAAAGTTTTCAGCTGCTAGCGAGAGTTGGTTGAAGCGTCATGAATTAAATGAAATTGCTGTCGTTCATTCTCAGAATAGTTTCTTTCTAATACGCTTGCTGGTCAAGGCAACGTGTATATCAAAGAATGCTGTCTTTCTGGAAAATAGAAAAGTTTTCAGCTGCTAGCGAGAGTTGGTTGAAGCGTCATGAATTAAATGAAATTGCTGTCGTTCATTCTCAGAATAGTTTCTTTCTTGCTGGTCAAGACAACGTGTATATCAAAGAATGCTGGATTACACTTTGTTCTATAAAACGCGTGCATTGGTACTTTTCGGCAGGACGTCGCATATCACATCAGGATGGTCGTGACTAGAAAAGTTTTTGAAAAAATATGGAAGGACAAACTTAATAATTAAAAGCATTTTAGCAAATGTGGAGAATATCAGATAATAACTGATAATATAGCCATCTGTGACTATGATGTTAGCATATGGTGATAATGGGCACGTAATGTGTGAACTAAAAAACTCATCTTGCTAACAAGTTTCATGTTTTAAAAAACAACAGATATTGAGAGTGTCTAATTCTACTCCCGGGCGTTCACTGACTGTTTTGAACTAATTTTTGTGTGATTCAATTTCATCAGACGTGCAATGCAGCTGATTGCAATGCGGCCATTTTGATCAAGCTGTTGATATAGTTTATACAATAAATTAACCTTGTAATGGTTGAAGGATTCAATTTAAATTTAACGCTTAGCCTACAGAACAATGCATTTAAAGTCAACTCTAAGTAAACCTGTGTCATTCACATTGTCAGTTTGTCAGAGTCTTGAAAATTAAAAAGCCTTTCATGTTCGACCGCAAGTTACCGCAAAGTCAACGTCATTATTTTCAAACTTAATAAGCCAAGTAGGATGTCGTGCGCCTTTAATTCTAACACATTGAGACCTAGAGCTGTCATTGTATTGCAAGCTTACGGTAATTGACGAAGGAAAAAGGACTTTGGGGTTCTATTATGTAGCTCTTACACCACAAGACATTGTCTAAAAAATTAAACCCTTTCGGATAAACTAATACAAAGCGGTAGCCCAGGACCAAGTATGCCGCGAGACATTGTCGAAAGTATCTGCTTTTTTAGAGTCTCGTCTGAAAAGAGTCCCCGCCGAAGTGAATGCAGGGCTTATTGGAAGTCTCCCCACTTTCTTTGTATAAATACAACCCGCAGCCACTGAGCATTCATCTCTTTAAGTGCACTTTATGTTGAGAAAAATAATCCTCATACCCATCCTAAAATTCTACCACTTACTTTCATTGCCCTCGTACGTACATGCATAGGCAATCCCTGAAGTAGTGCAACCATTGTGCTCTCTCCTGGACAGAAAAGGGAAAGACTTAGCCGCATGACCATATGCTGTTCAAGGAAAGCATTTGGTGTGAACACAGAACTTTCTCGGTTGGGAAAGGGGAGAATTTCGACTTAAGCGGAAAAGTCTTAATGGAAGCATCAGAGAGTACAAGATGAAACTATCAGTGCTGAGTAGTCTAGAGAAGAATGTGCTCGGGATCGGAATCGGTAGATTATTCTCAATATCTATTGAATAATCATCGTTCACATTCCACCCAGCTACCTACTCACGGTAAAGTTCAAATCCGTCCTTCTCAAGTATTGTCTAGAGACAGGGGGATGAGTACGGTGAATCTTCCTCACCGCAAGCACTTTCACTTTTTATCCATTAATATGCCTTACACTTGAGAGGAAAAACAGGGAACTAGAAGCTTATTTCCTGGCTCAGTTGACCACAAAGTTTGCTTCTTGCCTACCTGAGTAGTTCGGCTGGAGGTGAGGGCATACTCAGTTCTTTCCTTCGAAAATGATTTCTCTTCAATTCACTTAATGCTCCTGATCACCACACTCATTCATCACTGATTCTGTTTGCAATTTCTCCGAAAGTGTTACAGCATGATTGATGAAGAAAACTTGCTAGTGATAAAATTTTATGGGTGATTTTAAGAAAAAGAAATAGCGCTTGTAGTATGGTACAATGACGGACCTAGGTGGCCACTTCATGGTAGTGTACAAGAGATCGTGCTTAAAATTAAAAGTGAGATTTTTTTTTGTAAAAAAGAGTAGTCTATATGTCCAACCTTTACTGGTGTACGATGTCATAAGACCCACCAAAGCTAAAGCACATCATTACATCAAATGGTAGAACCGGTAAGGCCAACTTGGTTAGCAAACTGATGTCTTACCTGGAAATAAAAAACACAAATCCACAATTAATACACATACATTTAGGTTAACCTGTTTCGTAAAAGTGGGTACGTGCAACTACTGCAAAAAATCCAATTTATTAATTCGATGTATTATTCTGTTTGCTTTCATTGCGAAACAGGAGACAAGGGAATTTTGAAAAAGAAGTGGAAACGGGGCCAACGTCCTCAACAGCAGTGACGAGACCGGTTACTCTAATGAATCTTAGTTCACGAGATGGAGGATCAATAGGAGCTCTCCGACGTTCTCGAAGTATGGGCACAGGAATATCCTCCCTGGGCTCACCAGCAGCTTATAATACTGGTGAAAGTGGAGTCTTGAAGGAGTCATCGTCCAAGACGAACATTCTCGCAGAAGAGCTTCCAGCCCCAGACACCGTGAAGAACGTGAGGAATGTTTTCGAGAACATGCTGAAAATGAGAGGCAACGGATCAGACAGTTCGGTGGATACGACACCCTCAGGGTTTTCAGGCTCGTTCAGTATCGTTAAAAAGTCTTTAAGTTACATCAAGTCAAATCCGACGAGTAGGATATACCGGTCAGAGAGTATGAGAGATGACTTTCCCACTTTGGGACGAAGATACGGAAAGCCAGTGTTGATGAGCGAGACAAGTTCTCCAGCCCATAGTCCAAGTCACACGGCAGTTGTTGCTCCATCCTCCACCTCACCCTCTTCATCTACATCAGGAATGGGCGGGGGAGGAGTAATGGTTTCAATAGCGGAAAGTGTCAGAACAGCCGTTAGCTCCGCTACTGGAACAGTTGGAGACACGGTTGATGGCAGAGGTGGCAACTCGGCTACAACAAGGTATCCTGCTGAAAGGAAAGTATCTGAGCCTGCAAAGTTTTCTCCAAAAATCAATACCGGGCTCAACCCCTCGAGTGTTCCTAGCATGCTACGGTCGTCGTTCCATGAACCCTTAACGGAAGAAGACTCATCGTTGTCATCTAATGTCACGAGTGAGGACTACCGCTCTCGAAAGTACGTACATCCGGATGTGCTGCAGAAAATTCGTTCTGCGGGAACGACCACCACCTACTTTGGAGGCAGAGTGGTAGCGAAGACTATAAAGACGCGGAAGATCCCGGTGACCCGTCGTCACACATTTGACTTTCAGGATTACGTGGGAATTAGCGGGGATGGTGCAAGTTTCACTTCTAATTATGATTCGTACAGTTGTCCCAATTATTACCGAGACGATGAGAGCCCGGAAAAGAGGCGAGGTGATAATGGCGGAGCATACGGGAGCTCTCGCCCCGCTTTAGACATTCCTTTGAAATCATCATCGGCCAACAACATCTACGCTGCACGAAGCCCGTCCACTATCTCAGGAGCCCTCGACTCGATTTTTGGTGGAGTTGGTGGGCTGCTGACCTTTGCTTCGAAGCCTATTGACACCACTCCACGAATTATCTCTGTGTTACCAAAGAGCCCTCCTGGATCGCACACTGGGTCTCCTGTCAAGAGCTGCTCTCCAGTCAGCTCAGTAATTGAGGAAGGAAGAAACTCCCCAGAGGGTTGTGAGGCTTCTAATGAGAAGACCGTGGAGCAGGATGGCAACAATAACAATTTACCCGGAAAAGTTCTCTCCTCGTCCTCGCCAACGTCTACCGCCAAATGCAACGGAGAAGGTTTTAATAAAAAATTCTCCCAAATTACCGAAGGAGCTTGGTTTTAAGACCAACTACGAAACGAATAATACGTTCACTTACACTGTCATTTCTGTATAGAAAAGTATTTCAAAAGATTTCTGTAGTATGATCCTAAATCATAGGTTAGAGACGTTCCTTCTCATACCCAGTTGATCATACTACCTTCGCACTTTGATTTACTTATTCATTCAGCTCACTCCACATCTTAAAATCCTGAGAGCTTTGCACCACTTTATATTTTTCAGTTCAGCGTTTCGTCATTAGACTTGTTACTTGTATGAGTTGCTTACTGTGTTCTGCATTATGGTGACATTGTATTGGTTTTGTATTGTGAAGTAGTTTGCTACATTTTTTTGGATGAATCGCCTTAATGTTATGCTTGTTATTTTAGCTCACTTGACTAATCTTTATATTTTGCTTTAGCTGTGAGACCTACAGAACTTGGATCCATTTCGAGTGACATAAACTTATGTATGATTATATATTATGTATCCGCACAAATTCCTACCATCATATACGACAACTGTAGTTTAATAATATTCCATTTTATGTCAAAAATGATGTTCAAGAAATACTGTAAAGACGAATAAATTTTTAACATACGATTTCACACCACATTTGTAACTTAGTTTTGTCGTGGACAAGATCAGGGATAGCTGTAGTAGAGGTGTATGAGCATTTCAACACTGTCGTCAAGAATATATGACAGTAGCAGTTTTCACCCGATACGTAACGTTCCATGCATCCCTGCAGCTAAATCTCATCCACCATATCCTGCTGAAAATATGCTTCCCTTTTTATTGGTCACATTAAACTTCCGCACAAATTCCTACCATCATAAACGACAACTGTAGTTTAATAATATTCCATTTTATGTCAAAAATGATGTTCAAGAAATACTGTAAAGACGAATAAATTTTTAACATACGATTTCACATCACATTTGTAAGTTAGTTTTGTCGTGGACAAAATCAGGGATAGCTGTAGTAGAGTTGTATGAGCATTTCAACACTGTCGCCAAGAATATATGACAGTAGCAGTTTTCACCCGATACGTAACGTTCCATGCATCCCTGCAGCTAAATCTCATCCACCATATCCTGCTGAAAATATCCTTCCCGTTTTATTGGTCACATTAAACTCATAATCAGCATATTTTACTGGAAACATTTTCGAGGCCATTTCATCCATACCCTCCATTTTTTACTGTAACGACATAATATCAAATAGAGATAATTTTTCGACTCCCATTTCCTGCACATGACATCCCGAATCTTCAACATAAAGATAAATGTCCATAATAAGAAAATTATGTGGACCCGCCTTCAGGCATCTACAACATGAAAATTGCGAGAACGCCGAGACACTCTTCCCAGGAAAGAGAAATGGAGCTTTGTTGTCCAAAAAAGTCGTGTTCGCTCTGTAACATGGCTTTACAAATAAATATAGCGACACATCATGGCACACATTTATCCTGTGCTTGAAGTCTGGAGAGAAGCAAAGAACTCGAGAAATGAAGGAAAAGGTAAGGGATGTGTATATGCACTTGACAGCAAAACTTTCACCAAACTAACACAATGATGTTCACGGGGATGGTTTGATTCCAAAAATGCACAAGTGTGGAAAATGTGTTTTTAGCAGCAACAAGCAAACCTTTAGCACAACAGCTTCGGAGGTCAGCCCAAAAGTACAAGATGTCGAGTTTCTGGATACATACACATCTCATACATCGTCGATCAAGCACACACGTGAAGAGTAAGGTAGATGAAGCAATGTTTAATGAATAAACTTTAGCTCTCATCTCTCCCTTTGTCCACACCAGTTTGAGAAAATCGCTTCCAAATCCAAAGTGTTGTCAGCCAACTGATGGACAAAAAATGACATAAAAGTCGGGGAGCATTGTAAAGAACCTTGAATGTTTGAAATATTTGGAGAACCAATAGGTATGTATCACTGTCTCCATGTTAGAAAGCCTACATGAAGTAAGAGAAGTTTCGGAGAAAGAAGGAGCCATCAGCCAGACAGCACGCCAGCCAGCAGTAAAAAAAAAGTTTGTCACATGCAAGTTTAGCTTCACAACATGAGACTTTCATCCTTCGCCGAATTTGCCCTACTGAGTTTTAACAATATAAAATGATGATGATGATGATGATAAGTAAAAAAGCTTCGCTGGGAGGCGTTATTCTCCACAAATTCACCGAATGAAGCCATGAAGAAGATGCCAATTTTACTTGGCGCTTCATTTACAACGCTACATGTACTCCTGTGGTCCATGAAAAGTTCTAAATACTGTATTGTGATATTACATGGGCCATTACTTACAAATTTTAGGAGATTTTGCGATTCATCTAGACAAGATCATTGCTGTCATGTGTCTCATTATTAGCAGCACGCTTAGAGCAGCGATTTAATTGCTGCGATTATGACATAATATTTATGAAAGAACAGCTAGTTAACTTCGGTGAAGAGATCGTGCAATCTGGAGAGGACTGACTTCACTGTCTAAATCAATGTTTTTTTATTCTGGTTGGAGATACATAAATCAATGAATAATTTGCAATAATTTAATTGGCCGGAGAAATTTGTTAATCTCTGTTGTTAAATATAGCGTTGGCTCTCCTATTGGAGAAAAAAAGTTTTCTCCAATAGGAAAGAAAACAAATGATACTTTTACTTTGTCCAATAATGGCTAGAGCTTTTTCAATTAACGCATTACCTCATACCAAATGTGAATTATGAACTTGTCCGCCACTTCACTCATGAAAAGCTAAATTCATTATAGAGAATGGCACAAAAAATTGACAATGGTACGTATCATACTGGCTCTTAGTGGTACTACTTTAATCCAATTATGCATCTAACGATTTTTTTGCTAACAGATACCAACTTAAATGTACCCAATAACAATTTAACCAATTGTTGATTACCCAACACAAAATGTGCATGCTGTAGATTTTGACTTTTCCGGAGTATTTTAGTTAAAGTCAGTTCGAGTCGATATAAACAAGGAGCATACAATTAGTTCTCTATCCTGCCCACGTCACCGCGCACAGTGCGTCTTACCGGAGTACAGCTTTATTTCTAATGGGCTTTCTGCAAGCTATTTACTCGACTCATTTGTCGACTGCCAAGCCAAAGCTTTTATAAAAGGCCTTTCTCTTCCATCCCACTAATAAATAATCCGCAAATGGCCTACAAGTTCTAATTACAGGATGTTCTTTCATCCTCACCGCACAGTAGAAAGTCAGAGCTTCACGTGAGGGTTTTATATAGAGTTATCTAACATGAAATACTAGGGGACAACGGTGCACTCGCTTGCGACTCCATCTAATTCTTATTTGCAGAGGTTCTTTATTACCACTTTCCAACCGCAATCTTCTCATAACCAAAGGGAGTGTGCAATAAATATCTCTTCATATATCGTTTTGTTTGGTTCCGTGTGACAGTGTGGGTTTTAAAAGATGTTCGTGTTACCAGCAATATAGAACTGGTTTGTAAAGGTCCTTTGTGTTCTTCGTCACAAGCTGTTTGTCTAGTGAGAACTTGGCTCAGCACCCAAGGGAAGAGAGGCAAACGAAATTCAGACAAAAAAGCCAAGCCTGTCCGTTAGAAGATGTGTGTTCAAAACTAGGAGTATTTGTTGATACACAAATGTCACTATATCGGTTTATATTCCCTTTGTGTTCAAAACCTTTGGTTCTATAATGAAAATTGCACAGTTGCGTGCTTTCCCAGACATTTCTTCAGAAATCCGATTTCGACAGAGGGAAAAGTAATGCCTTTGTTAAAACTGAGATCAAAACCACATCACCTATTCAGTGCATTTTCCTGGTGACGAAGATACCAGGAGAGAAGTGGAAAGCTAAGTAGTAATACTATTGCACATACACGTAGTATCTATGTACAATTTTGTAAATAATATAGTGTGGTAATTTTGAAATGACAAAAAATAGAGTAACTTTCAAATCCTAGTAAAGTGAAAGATACAGGTTTGATTTCTATCGATTAAAAAAAATCTTTTCAATCTGCCGTGGAATACGGCTGATTTAAAGTGGCTCCTGGTCCTGAGATACAAACAGTAAAAACACAAATTGTTTCAAATGGGTTATTTTATGTCCTATCATTTGCACACATAGTTTGACCCTTCNTTAAAGTGGCTCCTGGTCCTGAGATACAAACAGTAAAAACACAAATTGTTTCAAATGGGTTATTTTATGTCCTATCATTTGCACACATAGTTTGACCCTTCTGCCCTTCATCGAGATCGTAGTCAGTTAACAATGTGCCTGATCACACCTTATTTCATATATATATGTATGTGATTGATATTAAATCGGAATCCTGAATTTTAAACCTTCAACAACCTCCAACTGTTTGCAGACATTTCGAATCTTCAGCACTAATTTTTCTAGAATTACTAGTAGAATATTGTTTACTGTTTCTGGCAAAGCCATTACTGATTCAAATATAACCCAATATTATATTATATTTATAAAATGGTGGACAGTTTTGCTAAACTCAGAAACTCAGTCAGTACAACGAATAGACATGCAGACATTTGTAATCTAAAAGGTTTTTTTCCTCACCTACTATAATAGGTAAGTAGTAAACACGAGTGAGGATTGTCAAGTAGCCTGGTAGCTGTCATCTGATAATTGGGTTGTAGGATATATACTCAAGATTAATGTATGTACATAATATGAGAGTACACTTGCATTTTGAAATGGCACTCGATGTTCTGCTTTTCTTTCTATCCTTCATAAAATCTTTCAGCTACCCAGTCAAGGAAATGTTGGAGTCATCAGTATGTACGGCTTCTGCTGAATGCGAGTGCATTTTCAAAGGCTTAGGAGAAAGAGGCTTTCTCTTTGGCAAACTTTCACTCCTTTCTTCAACGTGCAAAACTTTCATTNTGCTGAATGCGAGTGCATTTTCAAAGGCTTAGGAGAAAGAGGCTTTCTCTTTGGCAAACTTTCACTCCTTTCTTCAACGTGCAAAACTTTCATTCAGAGTATACGGGGTCGTTGTTCTGCGACTGAGCCTCCAAATCGACCAGGTCTTACACAAAAGAAAGTTTATCGCATGGAGGCTAATTAGAAATTTAAATTTATCTCTTTAACCACGCTTCTGAACCCAACGCAAATAGTACATTGCCAGCTGTTAATAGGAGACGCTGGTAAAATGGGTTGTGAGCTTCCCCGAAAAAAAAATCACATAAATTCAGTGAAATCCTTCCGCGCTTCCTTCGTGTAATAGTAGTGACGTGAATTGAATGAAGATGAGAATTCTAAAGGATAACTATACTGCACAATAAGCCATTTCAAGAAAGAGTTGCAGACCCTTTGGAATGTCGAAATGACTAACAATAGATTCCACAGAGCATAAAACATCGGCGAATCTGAACTGCTGTACAAAAGCTATCCAATTATAGTGTCCTGTTTTTGCTATTCTTTAGTAGAAGCCTCCTCTTCAAGCATTATGCGAAGTGCCAATTTTTCACAACTTTGGAAGTGCTTCACATTTGCACGAAGAAGAAGAATGAAGCATTGTGTAGAGCTCAACTCTCAAACTTTTACAATACACACGAAGAAAAGCATGTCTAGCACAGATGTGCTACAAAACGCATCCTTGAGTAAATTGACAATTTTATGCCAATAATGGCACTCCCTCCGCCTTCATTAGGAAGCGTATTATAAGTTGTGTCCTACTAGTTCCAGCTACTCAATAATTTGCAATAAAATGCCTGAACAATCTGGCATAAAAGCCTGCTCACGACGTTCACGGTAATACCGTCTAACGAAAAGCTTAGTAGCGTTTACATTACATCTCAAAGCCGTTGTGAAATGTCTTTAGAGTCTGATGGCTTGTTTTGGTTAAAAACTTTTGGAAGTTGCCGAAACAGATTTGCCTAACGAGGGGATTTTTGCTATGAATTTTCTCTCACACTCAAGGCCGATATTGCATGGTAAATTATACAATTGCCTCTTTGAAAAGCATTCGACTTTGTGTTCAAATTATTTTCTACTCTTTTTATGCTTTACAGTGTACAGGAGTGAATCACACAATGACTTTGTTCAAGTTGCATCTTTGCTGTTTCAAGCGTTTGCTGTGAAACAGTTGCAAACGCGATAACAGATACGGGTGACGATGATGATGATCATAATGATGATATTGACACCAAGAATGGGTGCAAATGGCTATTTCTGTCAGGAAGTGTACATCGTTCTTTCGCTTTACGGAACCGGTTACGGCTCTCAGTCCTATTGGCGACGTTTACTGATAATATCCTACTGATCTTGACTCGAACCCGATTTTCTTTTTAAAAAAATATTCTTACTTTCTGCGAGCAGACCTACGAGTCAGCTTCGGAATGGACCAGAGCTTTGTTTTACTCGTTTTAAATGTGAATGCACACAAAACGTAATTCGATAGGATAAAGTAAACAGGCTGAGAGCAGACGCAATTCCAACGTAATTACATCTTTTCATAGGCGCCCCCTTCTGTGTTTATGTAACACACTTTCGTCTTTAATATATGTAGCGCTGATGGAAAAAATAAGAGGAAACACGTGTTCGTGTAGAGCGAGTGAAGCTGAAGGTAATACCCTTAATATTTGCCAATCATTTTTAAGCTTTCTCAAAGATCGTGGTGTTTTTCCTTCAGTTTGTCCAAAAATTTGAAGCCAAGAAAAAACATACGACGAGGTCTGCGACGATAACACGAGTAGCTGCCGATTCCTCCCAGAGAATGTAAGGTTCAATAAAAATGTCTGTAAGATGTTACTACTTCCTGACGGACAAGAACAAGAAAACAAAAAACTTCTCCATCCACTCCGATCAGCATTAAGCTAAAGTATTTTGACCGACAAACCATGCGAGTAACAAAATCAACACTGCATAAGTTCATAAAACGCTATGCTGAATTTTCTCTTACCCATCTATGAGAAAAATGAG